>JAGVSP010000819.1:0-101997 GCA_022494985.1 Micrasema minimum
TGATCATCTACCTTTGAATAAATTTTATCAAAAGCATTGGTTTTACCAATGCAGGCCCTAGCACCATTGGTGCGGATAAGGGAAAGTAGTAGTAGTTGTTGTAGTGCATATGAGATTATGGATCATGGTGTCACCCCCCCCCACCCCCCCCCCCCCACTATCTTCTTGACATTAACAGATCAAAAACAAAATCACTCACATTAGCATTTATTTAGGTTATTCAAGGTCTTACTATTTTTTGTACAATTACAATTTTCTTACAGGAACAAAAACTGAACTATGTCGATCCATAACACGCATAAACGTTCAGAACTCCTTGATTCACACTAATGATTAAGAAGTATTAAGACACATGCGAGGAGCATTGCATTTTACAGGATGAAATAGAATCATAAATTTGTTTATTTTATCTAAAGAAAGATGTTATGCCATCCTTGTAATCCGTTTTATATTATTATTATTTTTTTGTATTATTATTATATTTTAAAATGAATATCTAGTCAATTTCCATGATATTTGCACTTTATATTTCAAATTTGAAAATAACTAGTTTTCATTAATGCCAAATGCGGCTTGTGATTGGAAAATAGGAATTCAAGTCGTGTCGCTAAAAGTAGTAGTAACGAAGAAGGCGCAAAAGGATTCTTACCTTTAGAAGAACTACGAGGTAAGTAGTTCATTTGTACTACTAATTCTCATAATAAATATGATGTGCGTACGTTAAAATATTTATAGAGTTACGATATATTGAGTATAACAAAGAAATTTAGAAGAAAAGGACGGCCAGTGCGGTCAGCATCGTCATTTGCTAAGTACCTCACGTGCAATTGCGACAATACCTACGAAACTAATATCCAACCTTCCCATTTATTACGAGAGTAGTAACATCACACTGAAAAAAAATTACATTTTCGGTACTGAAAACTAGACTTGTACAAGAGCCGACTAAATAAAAATATGTATAGCCGGGACTTAATTATTGATTATTCTATTCCGTTAAATACCAGCAATTCATCTTTTTATCAGGAAGTTATATTAAGATTATACTAATAAGTGCGTATCAAATGAGGCTTAATTGGCAGTTACATAATGTAGTACTGGTACCAACCCTTAAGTATGTTTTATGATGCGTGGTGATGGAAAATTGATCAAATAGTCGAAAATAACTGTGCCAGGAAACGGGAAATAAGTTCGAACCTACGGATTTTGTTAAAAATGACTTGTCAAGTTGTCGGTACCGAAAGTAGTTTTGTCTCAGTGCATGTTGTATCATCCATCTCGTGTATGCCGGGTCCTATGAATCGAATAACGCTATAATTAAACGTATCGCGTTGGAAACGTATGAACCGTACACCGTGTGATCAAAGTAACGTAACTCGGAATTTGAGGCGGCTGAAAATTTAAGCCTATAAAAATGATGAATAGAAGCGAAATACGAAAATTTCTAGCTGCGTCACTTTTATCGCCGAATACAACACGCTCACCACCCTAAATATTATTATTTTACCGTGTGGTGTTAATTTGTTCGGAAGAACTGCAATAAAACATTGTTTTAAATTAATGACTTAATTTTAAAAATAAAGAGTTAATTTGAAAAATAAATTATATAAATATTTAGCGTTTCAAAAACGAAGGACGAAACGTTATTATAGAGATGGTAAATCGAATTCAATGAAAAATCAGCAAATTTTGTGTTTTTTTCAATAACAAAAGGGTTTTTATAAATTAAGTTAAGTAAGAGTTAAATTATTTTCTTGGCTAGAGCCAAACAATTATTAATTTTTTCTGTGTAACAAAGTATCGATTCTGTATCGCACATATTTTCAGGAGGGATAGATATTTTTAATTATTTAATTGGAAAACAAAGAAAATAAGAATTGTAGTGGTAAGTGAAGGAGATGTGTATCTTACAAAAAATACGTTAAAAATTTGAAATTTGGGCGAGAAAAATAATCTCATGGCGTTATAACTCAGCGCACTTACGTACTGAAACGTATTATCTCATTAAGTGAGTAAAATATATTTCTTATATTGTTTGTATATAATAGCCATGGGTTGCGGTAGCCGATAGTTTTCTTTATAAAAAAAAACTTTTGGTTGTCTGTAAAGTCGGTTTACGGACGATAATTTTCACGCCATAAAAAAACATTGATAAAAAATAGCATACTTTTATGAATTTAATTGAATTATTATTACTGAATTATCATTATTTTGTATAATACAAAGCAGGAGTTAATTGAAAATTACAATTTTTTTCCATAAATTGTCATTTTTTTGCACTCGTTAAATTCAAACATTTTTTACTTAAATTATACAAATTAATTACAAGTAACAATGTGCTATTAACAATTTCTTTACAACTTATATACATATGATGATATGATGTTTAAGATCCTCCAACCTGTGTTATTTTATCCACTTTGTAGCTTGTGTGCTGCTGCTGTCTCCCTTCTACTCGGACGCATCGATCGATGGAGTGGAAGAGAGATAGATGCGTCACAAACCGAACGCTTAGGCCGATCGTGCCTCTCTATCGCTTGTTCCGCGCTCTCGCTTGTACACTCGGCTCAGGCGGAACGTGACAATGAGTCATGCTTTTTCGTGTGTGCAGCCGGCGTCATCGTGTGATTAATGTCTAACCGATTTTACTTTACATCGACGCCGACGAGAGCATCACCTAAAGTTCCACGTAGAGTGGAATGTATAATGGGTATTTATTTCTTTGGTAAATTTAATGTTCAAGCTTCGGATTCGCTATTCTTGACAGTTCCGCAGAGTATAGAGAACTAACAGATGTCTCTTATCCTTTTGTGTGAAGCGAACTTCTAGCTATTCTGAATTTTATGTAACTTTATATTCAAGGCAAGGAACATGTTATGTCTTAGATCTTTGAAGCCATAAAGTCAGCTTGTCTGTTTTTTCCAGACCAGAGACCATAAAAAACATGTTTAAAACTGAACATGATTACTATGTTTTATTGTAAGAATTTTTCAAAGATCACACTGTCGATTATTGAATATAAATATGGAGGTGAAAATTAAGTGATTTCAGAAAGTGTTAGCTAAAAGAAAAACTATTAATGTTTTAAATTATATACGTACTATGTAATACATAATAAATCTAATAATATTTACTGAGGGGAAAATCAAATATGCGTCTGAAGTACAAGGGTTTTCAACGAAAAGTAATTTTTGGTTCATAGAAAAAGTAATATATACTGATATTAATACGAATAATTTAGAAAAAAAATCTTTTGTAATATGTAAATGTCACAAATTTAATAAAGAAATTTCTTTTAAACATACTAAAAAATGTTGTCTTTAATCTTAAAAAGAAGCACAGAAATGAAAATATTCGTATTAGCTATTATTGTGTCGCTGTGCATTTTTCATGATCAAGAACCACTGCACTTGGTTTACTGATGCAGTGCCCTATGCACCATTGGGTGCGGATAAGGGGAAGTAGTTGTAGTAATAGTGCATTTTTCATCAAAGTAAACTTAAAAAATACAAACTTGAAAAAAGGTCGCTCTCTCGCTTACTCAAAATGTCCTTTAGTACATTAAATTTTTATTTTGAAAATACGTGCGCATACAATGCACTGTAGAATCCTATTAAACTGCAAAATTTTCCTAGGAACCGATGATTTCATAAATGTAACGAAAAATGTTTTCTGGGATCCGGTTTTCCTCTTGTTATGTATAATAATACATTACATATTCCCAGAATGCAGAGGAGGAAAATAACATGGTGTGAAGATCTCGTAGCAAGAGAAGAGACCCTGAATACTGTATTCTTGACGGCAAAATTAATAATAATGTAATTACAGTTTTACGCACAATAATTCTATACTCCTTCATTTATCAAGTGAAAACCGAGGTCGTTCTATAAACAGAACTTACGTCCTATAGATAAAGATATTTTAATGACTACTGATTGCTTTTTTCAACGAACAAAAAGCTTAAGAATATAAGTGCAGGAAAAAAATCAATTAAATGAATTGAATAATCTTATCGTAAATGTATTTTTTTTTCTTCTTCGAAATATTGGACATATATCACATATATGTATAAAAAAGTTTCTAATTTGCATGTAGAGGACAGGCGCTGTCAGGAAATGCGTTCAGTATGCGCGAAAGCCTATTTCAATGAATTTAGCGGGGTAGCTTAAAACACATTTTTTAAATCGCACCTTCAGGACGAAAACGACCTAATTCAAAATACCAATTTTTCGGAAATTCTCAGTAGAAGCAAATAAACACCATCGTATTTGTTCGTATCGATTTCTTCTTATTTTTTTATAGGAAATTATGTAACCTTTCTGTGTTTAAAATTAAATATATAAATATAAAAATTAATAAACTATCGCCCGATAGAAAGTCTCTAGTCTGCGGGGTACCTAACAGATTTTCGGATGATTTACCACAACGCGAGACGACTAATATTCAATAATAGAGCTGATGTACATACATAAGAAATATATCTTTGTAGGGCGAAACAATTTTGTGTCATAAAATTAAAAATTCACATAAAATGAAAACGAACAGTCTACAGAAGAAACGATGGCGATAGGGGGAAATGTCGGTCTATGAGTGTTTTCCACCTAACCAACTGAAATAGAGATCCAAGCCAAGCCAGTGCAGTCTGAACTGACAAGCCGTGATGAGGAAGCCATCTTGTGTCGCATGTCACACATCCGAGTAGTGAGATCACCGATTCGCGGAAGGTGCCGTTTAGCACTACGACAAATTAATTCGCTTGATTGCACAAAAAGCCGCGCTCGAAATAGCGAGGCGGCAACGGATACAAATAGGGGTGTTAGGGATATGAGATTTCGGATATAGATATTACAGTAAAAAAAATTCTACCGATATGGGTATTAAAATCACTTCGGATTTTTAATAGTTTCCGTGTTTCGGTAATTACTTTGATAATTTGATACTTAAATTTTATCCACGAGTTTTTTAAAAATCATCTCCATCATCAATCATATCCGCTCCCCATGTGGAAGCACGTGGACTCCTTAAACTGCCTTCGAGCTAAGCGAGCTATTTAAAAAATAGTGTAACGAAATATAACAAAGAAAATAAATAATTATTTAAAGATAAAGATTTCAACTGAAAGTATTATTAGAAATAATATTTTAGACGAAAACTCCATGATGTCTAGTTCTCGATTTAAACTACGCCCTTCTTATGGTGGCGCTATGTTAAATGTAAAATTAATACAATGCTTGTAACTATCATTTTGTATTTATCCATAATTATGAAATAAGCAAGACTTGTTTCGTTTCATAACTACCTACGTAAAATAGTTTAAGAAAACATCCAAAATCATCCGAAACGGTTTAAGGGTGGATTTAAATTATTTGTACCGTTACACAAAAGAATATTAGTTTTTCGTCTCTGTCCGTCATGTGACGTGAGTAGCAAAATAAAACAAAGCATACATAGTACATGAATCACAATGGAACACATTCCTTCAATATTATATTTACACTAAAAAAATATTTGAAAAATCGTAATTTTTATACTCTACCAAATTTTAATATTAAAATTAAATTAACCACACATTAGGTACTAAACGAAAACAATAAATATGCGAACTGCATTACTATGAATTTGAATAAATTCAGCCAATGACTACCGAATATGACTAATCATGGATATAAAAGCCTATGTTGAAAGGGATTTCGTCTTAGCATAATATGGCACTGAAAACAGCTTTTATTAGAAGCTGGTGGATGCCTGAACAATCAGAGCATTTCCGGTTTGAGTGTTGCTATGGTAAGTCACGTGAGTAGAACTTTTACACATTTACTTTATATTATAACTGGCTGACAAACGGATATTTATCATATTTGGTTTTGAGGTTTTTATTCTCTATTCATAGAAAAAAAAATTAACAAAAAAACTATTAGAAATATAGTAGGTAATTGTAATTACATATACCTAAGTAAAAATGTAAAAAGTTGAGCAGTATCACCGACCACGATGCATTTAACTTTATCATCATCATTCCATATACGCTCCCTATGTGGAGCATATGAATTCCACAAACTGCCTCCAAGCCAAGCGATCGGCTGCTGCCAATTCCCGAGCTCCCCCCAAGTCGGGGCCACGTCCCGCAGTTCTAAGGCAAACTGTTGACGGATTGTCAACAGTGGATGTCCAGGACGCCGAGAACATGATGACTTGTAACATAAGCAAGCTTGGTTAAGGCTATCGGGAGACATTTGCATTTAACTTAATTCACTAATACTATACATGAAATATTTCCTACCTTTCGATGCCTTCTTCATTGTGATGTGGTCAAGTCCTGCCATATTCCTCATCTCCAGGCTCTCCGCAAGTTCGTCTTCTTCTTCATTGGTCAAATCCCATGCGTTCTAAATCATACAAACGAGATAATCAAGAAGTGCGCATTCTGATCTAGTTTCGTGTTACTTGTGAAGTGTACTGGGAAGGTAGTTTAGGCCGTAAATTAGTATAATCTAATAAACGGGCATTCAGTTAGCATCAGAGCAGTTTCAATTTTGTTATTGTGGACTCTATGTATATATTATTATGACTGCATGATCATAAATTATGTCTACTACGAGCGTGCAAATACTGTTCATGCAACTTGGCAAATAGAGAACACATTTCAAAATGATCTAAAAAGAAAACAAAGGAATGTGAATTGAAAATATTCTCAACATATTTATCTATATTTCAACGTAAGAAATAACAAGATATAACAGGGTGTTTATTTAATTTTAGAAGTGTTTTTTGGTAAGCAATTTTTTTAATTAAATATCTCATTAAAAAAACGTTTTTACCGATAGTGTTGAATTTTTTTATAATAATATTAATTTATATAGGTTGACAAGTAACATTATTAATTTCATAAGAGAAGTCGAAATATCATGATTTAATAATAAAAGACAAAAATTGAAAGATAAAAATTAATCACAAAGCAAATTTATGAAGAGTTGTAAAAAGGTCATAAGTGATTAAGCGATATAATGGAGACTATAAAATTTATATGACATAATTATTGCATCTAGTAATTTATGTAACAAAAGATTAAAATAAAGCCAAATTGGATCTTAACACTCTGGCTACTTGCTGTGGAAGTGGCCAGTATTCGAGCCAATACGATCATGATATCGATCACATGGCACTATTTTACCCGCTGATTCATTTTCAATGACATCAAATGTTTGGCATGGGCAACAGTGAGTACACTTCATTTCATCAACGCTTATGATACATACTGATATTGTCAGTCGGATGATAAACAAGCAGCATTTCATTTAATTATATGTTACGTTTATCACATCAAATAATAATTATTACACACGTGAAATTCATGCAAATTAATGTGGTTTAGTATAATAGTAAATTTGGTAGTGTTAGTAACATTTTTAAAGAACTCTCGTTTTCATTTACTGCATCAATTTAATAAACTCAGTCACTCTTGGATTTGAGTACACAAGATCATTGTATTTTATTTTTCTTTCTGAGTTGAATATGAGCACTGCAATCATTAAAATTAGCATGTGAGTGTTAACTGTACCGTGAATACATTTTTATTTAGTTTTAAACCATAGAGAACTAACTAATTTTTTTAATTTTCGGAGTTATAGATTGAAAATAGGGCACCGAATCATAATCAAAGTGAAGCAGAGGGTATGTTGCTTAACGAATCGTAGAGAGTTTTTTGTGTATGATCAAACAACATAATTCTCTCTAAATGACCCAGATTATTATTTAGAATCTTTAATTCTAGCCTTGGGGCTGAGTTTGCTCAGAAATGCGAAAAGTTAGTACACTATGACATATTTTAAGACAAAGTATTAATGAGAGTTAATACATAGCAAAAGTTAATAAAATAATGAAAGATATCAAAAAAATAGTGTTAAAGCATTCACGAAGAAAAGCAACAATATTTGTCTGAGATAATGTAGAATGGTTGTAGTAATGAGATATGTATAGGTGTGGTGTATGTGAAACTCATCAAGAGGTAGAGAGGCATCAATGTAAGAATACTAACTGGGTCCACGGCAATCTGTAAAGGCGCTTGCAATCTACTTTCTGGAGCGGCTAATAATCCACCTTGAAACATGTTGCCGTTCACAAACTGGTGATTGTACACGCCACCGTCATTGGACAAAGCTACATTGTTCCAATAGCCCTCGTTACTCGGGTCTCCCGGGCTATTATTCCAGTTGTCTTGACTCTGAGGATAGAAGTAAGCACTTGGATTAGGAGATAAGGTATTTCTCATGGGCGATCTACTGTTGTTCTCAAGTTCTTGGTTCCAGTATCCTTCTATATCCGCGTGCCTGGGGTTCATGTTACCCACATTGTAGTTCAACATGGGCGATCTTCTGGGTGAACTGCTTTCGCTGAAGTACACGGGACTTTTATTTACAAATCTAGTTTCTTGGACACCACTACGCGGAGTGCTGGTACCTGACAGGTTTTGGTTTATGTGCAATTTATTTGAAGGTATAAAACTAGGTGCGGCATTTGCTAACGGCGACTGTTTAATGCTCTGCGATAGGCTGTCAGCAGAAGGGAGAGGCACTTTTCTGTGAGGAGTATTAATTAATCGGTAAGGACTTTTATTACAATTTTTTTGACTAGAAATGGATTTCTCTGCGGGGTTTGATATTTGCGACTGAGGGTTTCTCTTGAAATGTTCGGGAATTTGCACTTGGCCTATACGACTAGCTCCGGAGGACACAATGGGAGTTTTGGTGTGCGGCATAAAAGCTATACTGAGAGGTCTCGGGGTTGAAGGAGCAGATCCACTTTGCAATTTACTAATTTGAGATTCCACAAAACTATGAGGTCTGATCGGAGAACGTACATTATTTCTTCTTATGACAGCTTGTGTTGATAGTGGGTGTGACTCATTGGACTGCTGGGTAGAAATGGTTTCATCCATGGAGCGGTTATAGGAAGGTAAGCTGTTGTGGAAATCTAATGTATCTTCCCCTTCTCTTTCCTCGCTCATTGTTTCTTCAGAAAAGCTTCCCTGATAGTCTATTGGTGTATCAGCACCGGGAAACAATTCGCACAATATGCTCATACTCTCCACGACCTAAAAATGAAACAAGAAAATATATCAATAAGGAAACATTAAAATAATCAGTTTGAAAATATAATAATGAAAAATATTAATAACGTTTTTATTCCAAACATTGAGATATAATATCCTAATTGATGTAAATATAATACAGTAGGATAAATAATCAAATAATATTGAATGAATAACTAGGTTACATCTTTTAAAGCCTTTCTAAAGTATTTTTTCGTGATTCAGAACCATTCATATTTTCATACCATATCCGATCTCTGAGTGGAGCATATATTATGGATTCCAAATATACTACTACTACCACTAAATTTCCATAAACACACAAAATAAAAAACACATAAAAATATTTCATATGTGATACCTTGGACTGGCACTGAAGCGTAAGATTGATCATTTTGCCTTGGTGTACCAATGCAGTGCCCATACGGCAATAATGCATAATGCAATAATGCATATGGCACTGCAGTGTATATTAATCATTTTATTACATGAAGGTAAGATGATCAGTCATATGCTTCAGTACCAGTCCCAGGTATCACACATGAAGAATTAATATGAAAATCACAGAAAATATTTCATGTTGACCCCCTAAGGAAATCGAACCCGTGACTTATTCACGGTAGTCAAATGCACTACCACTATGCTACAAGGCAGACAGATTCTAAACATACTTTTCATAATATAACTAACTAACCATCACATCATTTGTCAGTAGGGGTAGGCAGAGAGAATAGAAAGCCACACAACTCTGTCCTGACACACTTCCCTTCTTCCTTCACATTCATTCGTCTTCTCATGCATGCACGCCGATTATTTCACGTTTTCACTTTTTATTATTCCATATATACGGATTCTTTTGTTTTAAACTATGCAGATGAACATTTTATTTTTATTTTGTTGTATTCTTATTCTGTATATATTTATTTTGTCTATTACATGAACCTTAGAGGCTTGCACTCTCCACCTCAAGGTTTGGAATACATTATTATTATTATTCCATATTTGTTGTACTTGATAATACGATAATAGTATAAAATAAGCATAATTAGATAATGGGTGACAGAATAAACAAAAAGTAGAAAACTACGTATCATTAATTTTAACCTTAACCTGTTAACCGGGCGGGACGCATAAATACGTCAAACATAAACAATATCAGTACGGGTAAGACGTATAAACACGTCCTTCAAATATATGTTGCGCCCTGGAACGGGCGTAAAGGTATTAGTCATCCATACATGTCTCGACATAAATAAACAATTTTTTTTAAATTTAATAGTCTTATCATTTATTTTAGGCATAAAAAAAAATAAAATTAAGTCCTTCAGAAGAAGTATCCACCACGCGACACTTCCTAGTGAAAGAGTTCGCGCCCGTTACAGTTGCGTAATTAGATAGAGGAGCACCCGGTTAACAGGTTAAGGATAGGATGTATCATCAAAATCCGCTAGACTTTTTTTTTCAAATATTGTTTTATTTAGTATTTTTTTGTTATAATTCTAAATCCGACTTAAAGTTCTATTTTTTGTTTATTTGATTTGTAATAAATGAAAGGTATTTTTGAATAAACCTGTTTATACTTTTTATGATAAATTGTATTTATGTACAATTGTACATAACGGAATTTGCAGGCGCAACGACGTTATGCAATTTAGGAAACTGTGAAAAAAAAACAATAATATAAATAAACATATATACATATACGACACTCCAGCACTCTCTTTAGAGCCAGTGGAGTGACAAAATTTAACTAATGTTAATTGTTTTATGAAAATTTTGTATAAGGGTTGGTTGGAAGATATTTCCTAAAAGCAATACGCAGCCCGCCCTTGTACTCTTACTATGTAATTGTACATGAAAGTTTAAATAAATTAATAATAATAATATGATTTAATATCACATGATTTATTTTCCTTAAATCTATTACAAGACACAGAGGAATATGATGTAAGAAGTTCCGTGGGGCACTAAGTATAATGATATAAAACTGTAATAATTTCAATAAATAAATAAGTATTACAAACCTCATGCATGCTGGGCCTTTCGGCAGGAACTTTTTTCCAGCATTGCGTCATAAGATTTTCAATTGGCTTCGGACAGTTTTCTATGAGTGGTGGTCGAACACCTAAAATCCAAAAACAATGTTAAAATCCAACATTTACTATGGGATTAAGAGAGATTAATTTGAATAAATGGCTATGTACAATTATTTATTGTTAATATCATTACTAATCGGGAAAAGTGTAAATATATTGCCTTTTAATCCTTAATGTAAATATATTGTTAGTGATAAAACAAAAATTACAAAACCTTTCAAATTTGTATTCAAGTAACTAACAAAGGTAATAATTTTTTAAGGGTAAGTAAAATATTTTTGTTTGTATGGTTGGTCCAAGTTTTGGGTCATTAAAAAAAAAACAAAATTTGCATGCAATTATAAGGCAAAATATAAAAATGTAAAATAGGTGTGCGGTGTTTTAATGTAAGCGACAATTTAATATATGTACATATATTTGACTTCTATGATGTGGTTTATGATTTCGAACCCCCAATATTAAAAAAAAAAATACAGGTTAGTTGGAAGATATGCTACATAGCAATAAGCTCACCCTTGTACTATTTGTATTATTTGTAATAGGTAGTTTTTAAATCAATATTTACGGATTAAAAAAACAATGTGTTTTTCCAAAACCAGATTTGCATTTCCACTGTAGTGCAGAAAGTTTTGTGTGGAACGAGCCGGGAAAAAAGACGTGTACATTATGTTTTGGGATTATTAAAATGTTATGGGAATCCTGACACGTTATATAGTATTGCATTTATAGCGCATATTTTTTTACTAAACAACTTGATAAGTCAACATATTAACAATAGTTTCCGTTAGTGCTTAATAACCCAGGATTAAGAATTTTTTTTTTTTAATATAGTGACTTTATCGGGAAACAAACTCGGAACCTCCATAGTGTGACGTTATCATTTATGTTTTTAATTAATACCAACTAACATGCAATTTACTGGAACTGACTCTACATCTTATTTCTAATTAATAAATGTATACATTGGTTCAATAAATATGCAATTTTCCATATTTTAATGAGTGGGATATAATATCATGAAGGTGTTGTGTACTTCTGCAGTTACTGAAAAATAAAATATTATCTTAAATAAATATGAAGTTGATTGCTTATATGAATACAAATATAAGACGAATTTTACCATTGTGAACTGCCCACAAAATACTATATGCAGTCCCGCCAATATCGTTAAAGGGTTTCTGTCTTGATAATACCTCCCATAATATAATACCCCATGAAAATACATCACACTTTTCTGTATATGTTGAAGATTCAAAAACCTGAAAAAGAAATTAGAAAAAATAAGATTAAAAATAAAAACAATAAAGCAACATTTCTTTCTCACTTAGTAAAAAATTAAAGAAAAATTCCTATTGGAAAATGCCAAGAGATAAACGTTTTTATAAGCAAAGGTGACTAAAGCCCTGGGACTTTATATGGGACAGAAAACTATACAGTTTCTCGGGCAGTTTGCAAACTGCCCCGTATAAAACGAAAACTGTATGGAATATTGAATGGCCGACGCGACGTTTGGCTGACCTGACAGTTAATGTTTTTTTATGCAAATGTTTAAGTAGATATTGGTATATTGTATGTTTTTAAAAACGTAAAAAATAAATAACATATTTACATTATAAGCAATATATAATACAATTTCCTGTGCGCAAACCTACGATAATAACTTACCATTGCGCTTAAAAACTGTATGGTGGTTTTCTGAACAAGAAACTATGCAGTTTTCTGTCCTGCATAAAGTGCGCATAACAGTGATCAGTCAAACCAAATTTTATATAGTTTATACCAGAGAATTCTGTTGCTTGGTGTGATAGCCTAAATTCACAATGTAGAAATCGAAGATGCATTAGATAATGCCAGTTTCCGTACAAAATAAAATGAAGGATTCAGAATTAAGAACATTTTGACCAGCTGCAGCTGTATCAATATTTTAACTAAGAAGAAAATAATAACTCAGCCAATAACAGGCGCCCTTTTAACACAAGTTATTGATATTTTTGTCTATTAAATGTGAAAGACCTGGATCTATTTTGAGTTATCAATAAAACATTGTGGGTAATATATTGACATACCTCGGGTGCCATCCAAGCTGCACTTCCTTGATTATTTGTCATGTTAGTAGCCTTGTCAGCCGCAGTACCAAAATCACAGATCTTTAATCTCAGTCCCCCATTACCAAGAGAAGATTGGGCGGTTTCAAGTCTCGGTGAATTAAAGGTTTCGGACTCATTTAATTATTATTTCCACCGTCAAAATAAATGCACAGTATACTGACAATCAACACAGGAAATACGGGTAAAAATAAAAAAATTGATATTAATTTGTGGTTGTGTATCATTTGTTTTATCGCAATGATAAAACGACAAGCAAATCGACAATACAGATATTGTAGTCATGATTGAACTTGTGACTATTCATCATCATCACTCCACATCCGCTCTTTATGTGGAGCATATGGATTTCACAAACTGCCTCTAAGCCAAGTGATCGGCCGCCAGTTTGTTCTGATGGAGTAGTTCTGACGTAAGCCGCTGACGGATTGTCAACAATAGACATCCAGGACGCCGAGAACCGCATGCAACGATAAACACAGAAGTGAGGCAACAGATTCAGCAAACTTTGGTATCTACTGTCATCCGACGAAGGCGTTTAGCTGGCTGGGCCATATAGTGCTACGTATGCCTCCCGAGAGCTTTAACCATGCTTGCCTATGTGATATTACTCAACCAATATTAAAAAAACAATTCTGAATTAAAAAAACGATAAATGTATTTTTTGCAATGTGCAAAATGCAACTCAAAATACAATCAATATTCAAACGAAAAAGAAGATGGTGTTACTAAGATTCAGGGTGACAATCAAATAAATAATGGGAAAGTTTATCAGTGCATAGAATACAGAATAGGATTGGTTCATTATTTGATAAACACTTCCGCAAAATAGTAATTCATCTCTATGACTAAATACAATCTCAAAAAAACTATTTTTAAATAAAAGAAATTTAGTAAATCTTACCTCTGCACACTGTCTAGCCCAACTCATAGCGTGGGCGGCTTTATAGCTAGGTTTGGGGTTGCAGTGAAGAACATTGTAAAGGGAGCCTCCTTCTGCAAACTCCATGACAAGGCAGACCTGATCTCCTTTGGTGCAAGCTCCATAGAGCTTTACAATGTTTGGGTGAGACACTCTTGACAGTTGCCTGGCTTCTACACTTAGGGCCTGTCGTTCGGCCTCTGAACTTATATGCTTCACAGCTACTTGCGTACCTCTCCATATTGCTTTCCATACTACCCCGAAAGCACCTTTCCTACCACCTGCGGATGTCAAATAAATTCATATTTATTTACAGCGAGTAGGCCATTTACTTTTGACATTTACGTTGACTTATGAAAGAAGAAACAAAGTAAATTCACGACCAAATATCATTTTATGGAGTAAAGTCGAGTGTTTAATATTTATGTGACAGATTATCGTCGTAAATAAGGCAAAACTTACTTGTATTTTACGAATTTCATCATAGGCAATTTCCTCTAACTTTTGTTGCATGATGGGTCCATGTTGTATTCGCGAAGCCATCAGTCATGGGCACCATCACATAAAATTTTATGACTCCATCTAAAGATTATTATATTTAAAATGGGTAAAAAAATACAAAATATCACAATAGTTCACGATATTTTTTGGTTATGTTACTACGAATTGTCTTGGCTATGAATATTGTTTAGGATGAAGTTACGGACGAGACATCTGTTGACAGATAATCTTACATCTTCTTAAAAATCACAGATGGCGTTGCTTGATTTTAGGTCACATGATTGATAGAGGGGTAAATAAAACTGATGTCACCGAGAGTTATGAATTTGTATGAGTAAATAAATTACATTTTTTTGTAAGTCGTACTTGCAAATAAACGCTACTACAATATTTCTACTGATAATATTGAGTTCTGTCTATTCTATCCACATTAATATCATTGTTCTATCCATGAAATTTAACAACAGCTGCGCAAATTGTACCTACCTATGTTTTCATGAAATTTTCAGGAGGGATTCTGAAAGACGCGTGTAACTATGTTTGGTAGTTTCAATTAGAAATTCTATTGGTTTTTAATGTTTTTGGATAATACCAAAATAATCCGAATTTACAACAAAAAACATTGTTATTGCAGTCTATCGAAAAATCTGATAAGAACAATAATGTACTTACCTATGTTTACGTAGTTGCCATAAAAATATTGATAAATTTATGGTACTACGTAATTTCTGTTTTACAGCGGTTATTATTTTTAAAATTTAAGATATGAAATTATCTAAGTAATACCCAACTTCTGGTATAATATTTTTCAGAAGATTACATTTTAAAACTGTAGGCAAGGGGTATTGAAAATTTCTTTATGTTATAAATTTTTATAAAATATCTCGACAAGGAAAAGAATTTTCAGACTTTACAATGTAGTGATTCAGTGCCCTATGCACCATTAGGTGCGAATGAGGGAGAGTAATAGTAGGTAGTACTTAAAATAAAACACCAATGTGACCGTGAATAGTTAAGATTTATTTGTGAATTTCTAAAATTTGTACGATATTTTATACTAAACCCGAGGAAAAACATTTATTTTCTCTTACACTGAAGATGACAAGATAACTAAACTTTTTAGCTGCCTTTTTAAAACTTTAGCTTCTTTTCTGAAAATAGGTAGGTACATACATAGGTACCTACACAGTACATCAAGTCGAATAATAAACTTACTTTGATCATGCTCAATCCCATTAACTAATACTCTATAGAAAATATTATTTTAATAAAATTAGAAAGGTTACACAAATATATTTTGTTTTTATTAAAACTAGAAAAACATCATTTTTTCTAAAAAAAACTTAGATCTATTTCAAAATGTATTCGATCGATATGCGCGAATAAATTATGAATATTGGCCTCTAATAGATTAATTTCTCTCAGTACGTGAGTTCGTATAATAATATTCCATATAAACAACATTTAGATGAAAAGTTGATATGACATTGAATTACTGGGGTTATTATAATTTATACGTTAGATCTACTGGGGTATTTTCCCGTCAATATTTTAAATGTATTTACAACAGTTATAATTTCTTAGTAAATAAATCAAACACATATTATCATTCATTATGCCAAACAGTTTACAAAATCATGCGTCGGGAAACTGGATATCCGGGATCCCTGTTTGTTGAGGACCTTTGAAGAAGTTCGTTGAGTGTGTATAGGTCGTCGTGGGGCCGATAGTTGAATGAGGAGCGTTTCTTAGCTACCATGAACCTTTTGGTCAAATGATTCCTATTCCCAAATCCCGCCCACTGCCTCTTCCTGCGCAGAGCTTCCAAGTTTTGCAAGTAATTGGCTTCTGCAGGAGAATACTGATAGTGCAGCTGTTTTGGCGGGCGCAGGGCGTAATAAGGCCGGGTGAAATGAGAAGGAATAGACGGTTCATCCATCCATCTTTCATCGGTTTCTTCTCTATCTTCTGTGTTATTGTCGTCGAACGGTTCGGGGATGCCGTAATAATTATCGGGGGAGTAGTTGGAAGAAGCCGCTTCGTTATTGCGTCTTTGCTGAGCCTCCCAAAGCGAAAGAAGTGCCAAAATGTCCTCCGACCTCATGTTAGACTCCCTCTTGAATCTATTAACTGTAGAATATCTAAAAAAAAGGGATGTTATTGAAAATCTCAAGAGTTAAAAATAAATGAGGAAAAATCATATATCTGTAGGTTGTAGGTATTCATTATATTGAATTTGTGTGTATATGTGAATTTGATCGGATAATTCTGTGTCATTTTTGGGTAAAGTCTTGGTCCGCTTACCTGGGCGCCATTTTGCTGACGCGGCTGAGCGTGGCCCCGAGGTCGGCCCGGAGTGGGTGGGCATTGGCCCTCTTCCTCCTCAGGGCCAGGTGAGCAGGGTTGGCCGAGGGGGGCTCTCCGTAGAGCTCGGAGCGCATGATCACGTGGTCCAGCATGCCTGCTGCGGCCCTGAGCGGCTCTGCATCCGCGCGGATTGGCTGCCCGTCGTAAACTGAAATTTAATTAATTTTGAATGAGTTGAATTGACTTAAAATAGATACGTAGAGAAAGAACCAAAGGGGTTGTCTGTATGTAAATAACGTCAGTAAAATAAAAGTGGGAATGAGGTTTGTTTATTTGTTGAGACAATGATTCCGGTCCCAGTTCTCCGGTGTTCCCGGCCTCCGTCATGTTTGGAGGCAGCCGGTCTCGGAGGCTCTATTCTATATCTAAATGATTGATTACCGTCATCACTCAGCGCCATGGGGTAGGGTTCCTGGTCGTTCTTGTCGCTCTTGTTGAGGAACAGAGACTGCGAGTCGTCCTTCTGGTCCCAGTTCTCTGGGGTGTCCCCGGCTCCATCCCCCGCCATGTCGGGAGGCAGCTCGGGCAACTGGGTGGTCTGCCGGTCTCGGAGACCCTCATCTATATCGCCAATATCTGATACGCGAAAAAAGAAACATTAAACAAAAGTTAAGAAACGTTCAAACCTTAATTGAATCGATTTATCATTAAAAGGGGACTGTCCATACTAAAAAATGTAAATCAGAATTAAAAAAATATATTTTAGCTTGTTGTTGTGCTTAAATGTTTTAGCTTATTTTAGCGTGTTGTCCTTTTAAAATATGATTTAAAATATTTTTTAGTAGTATAAAAAAAATCCTCTTGTAAAAAATATGGGTTCAATTAATAGTTCATGGTGGCAGCCCCAGAGTCCAAAAAATCATGGTAAGTTGTTGTTTTAAATATATGTAGCTAGAGTATAAATGTAGAGCCCTGATGAAGAAATGGTTGCTTGAAAACGCCAATTAATGAGCTATTAAGAAAGCTGCAGTTTTGAACCAAGTATTTTATCGTTTCATATAAGTTGTGGAAAGCAAAAAAGCATATATTTAAGTGGACATAAATAATGAAGGAGATAAGTAGAAGTAGGTAATACTAAACGCAGATCGATCTAAGTGAGGCACGTAAACCTAAAACATAGCTATGTTTCTTACCTTATATTAATAAAATAACAATATTTAAAACGAAATTAAATATTTAAATTTTTTTTAAACGAACCGGTAGCTAATTAGTAATTTCGATAGATTGTTAATAGTTACATGTGTTGTGCGAACGTGTTATTTGTTTTTATTTGTAAATTATAGAATATTAAGTATTATTAATTCAGTACACTCGTACATCTTAATTTTAGACTATATTTGTATTCAGAAAATCTACCTAACCAAAAGTTGTATTCAGCACGTGATTTCCTTTAATTATTATTCACTTGTTAACTAGAATCAACGACACAATAGCACAAAACATAAATTTTGTAAAATATTGATTTGTATCTTAACATCATTATAACAAATCTAGTTCCTAATATGACCCTGAAAAATTTTCAGGCACGATGCTCTGCAGTATGTAGCGAAATGGGCGCAGGGTGCAACCTTTCAGACATCCGGCGAGGACGTTCAATTATTCAAACATTCATACTAAAACGCCTTTTGTGTCTAGATACAAGGGCAAAAAGGTTAATTTCTAATGAAATATTTATCCAACTGGAAAATAAACATTCCTGAAGGCTAACTGCTCGAATATTGTATGATTTTTCGTTTCTAATACGTAATAAAGAATGTACGCAAGTTGCTTTAAAAGTACGCCGATTAGAGCGAACGTACATTTTATACGCGTACAAAATATCAGGTACAATAAACACGTACAATGAAAAAATATTAATGAAAACCAATTCCCGTCACACAATAATTCATAAAAAGAGAAATTACTAAACAGTATTATATTTTAGCTTGTTATTGAGTAAAATTTAATAATCATGTAAGGGTCAAGGCGTATGTACATGTACATTGTACACATATATGATATTATTGTATCCAAACTATAGGTAGAGCAGATATCAACTCTGACCTTTCTAAACAGGTGTGTCCCCTAGACATAAGAATATTTCAAAGTTGAGGAAACTCACCTTTATTTCCATGTTCGGCGCTCTCTCCTGGAGGCTTAGGTGCTCCGTAGACCATCACAAATACAGAACAGATTACCCAAAATACTTGGGAGAGATTCATCTTGGAGGAGTAGCCGTCCACAAGGAGAGACGTTCTAGCTCCGTGTGTTACAGGTTGCTGATCATCCGGGACCGGTGTTGTTATTTAGAAAGTTCTATTTCCCCGCACAGACATATTTTTATCCCCTTCATCCCCTATTTCCGAAAGCGGGAAAAGCTAGGGGAGAAGAGGACGGATATAAATTTGGTTGTCGATATTATCTGAGCCTGCGCGTTTGTGTTCACTTGTTGACAGAATGAATCACTAGAGATTTTGTTTCTATAAAAGGACAGTGGGATTATCTTTTTATCAATGAATGAATGGAAAACCGTTTCATGGAATTTCGCATTCGGCATAATGCCACGAGTCGTATTCGGCTTAGGATTAAGGGCTGTTTACAAAATTTTATCAACGATTTCACCCCTACCGATGATTGTTATACCTAATAAATTTACCGAATTTTACATATTCTCCCCTCTATTTCATTGAGATTATTAAGAAAAGCCCTTTATATTTTTATAACAGCAGCCTAGAAAATTTTTATCGATCCCGATAAACAATGCAATATCTACTTATTTATGATGAGGAATTTATCCATTTAGAACACGTTACGCACTTTTCTAATCTCGTAGGCCTTGGACGAAAAATCGGGAAAAAAGTGATGCGTACATTAAAACGTGTACAAAATTTTGCATATCGATTTCCAATTTTAAGAAAATCCATGTAATATACCTATAATGCTTTGTGTTGCCGACGTTTCGGAGCTCATTATATAGTGTCCACTGTCCATCTTCTGGGCTGATGCGGTATGTGACTAAATATAATATGGTTAAGTATGAGGAGTTTGTACCGTATCGCAGTCGGACTTTGAAATCACTGGGCACCATGAGGATCTTATTTGTAACATTATCTGTATCCTGAAAGCTGTGTTAATAATTGAAATGCTGAAGAGCGATGAAATAATAAAGCCCGTCGCGCGATTTCCTTAGTGAATCACCCCCCAGACGTGGCGTGGCCGCGTGGGCGGGAAATAAGAACGAGGGATGACGTCTTACCAGATTATTATGGACAGCGAAATGTTTATTTATTGTAATTTGTAGCAAGACGTTGGGAATGTTATTTAGTAATTTGCATGATGGTCGCCATTAGTGTCGAACCGAGTGAAGCGAAAGGCTGTTGTTAGTCGGGTCAAGACACACAGAAGGTAGAGGGGAAATTAAGACGAACATTTTGCAATTATTGTTAGGAAAATAACAGGACCAATAGGAAATTATACCGTAGTTCACATAAATATGTAAAATAAAGTAGGTAATCAGCAGGCGTATTTGGTTTATAGGTTATAAAAAGACTAATAAATTAATACAAATACACTATAAACGATGACTAATTATGTGTATTAAATTATATAAACGTTATTTGCAGGTATAAATGACGTTTCCAACAAAATATACCAATAGTATAATATTATTGGTGTCTTGAGTCGATGCGAAGTACTAATTTATTCATATGTGAATTTTCAGATAAAAATATTTCGAATTTGATACTTTGGAAGCGTAAGATTGATCCTTTTGCATTCATGTAACAAATTATCAAGATTCACTGCGGATTCACACACCACACCATTTATTGACAACTCAACAGAAAGGAAGATATTTTCTATGAAAAAGAAATATGGATGACTAAGTTAGTGTTTACGTTGTTGGATTATGACCTGTTATTGGTTGGATAAAGTAATAAATTTACATACTATATTCCCCAAAAATTTCTTCACTTCGTTCAGCTACCATTATGACTAGATACTGTTAACTTATTAGGAACTAAGTAGATACTATTGAAAATAAAAATGGGAGATAATAATTCTTTGAGAAGAGTTATTGATTTTACCTTCCTTCTAGAAACCCACAATGTGTAGTAAGTATTTAAAGTCTTGTACTCTGAGAATCACAATACATTTAATATCAACTTTTCTGTTATCCTTGATCCTGCCGCGCCGTGCCAAGCCAAAACTGCAGTAAAATATATAATTTACTTGGCTTAAAATGTACCCAAAAGGCCCAAGTTAGTTTAACCCCTATTTTGTCAATACTAAAGAAAGGTACTCTAAGTTGATACATTCCGACCATGTGTATTATAGTTTTACTCTGGTTTTCGATTGGCACGGCTTATTAGATGATCTGTTGGTAGATTTGGTATTACAAAAAAGTTCTTGTAGGTTTCTGTTTCCAAGTTATTATAAAGAAAGCAACTAAATACATACATTACATTTTTATTTTTAGCACCTCAACAGTCCAAATAATTACATTGGCAGATTACAACCCCGAACTTCAGCGAGCTTTAGTAAGCTATCACCAGAACCTTGGGCAGACAAAGAGAATAACTGTCTCAAGTCATTTAACCTTGTCTTTATGATAGTGGTTTGCATTTTCATATTTTGTGACTTGATGTTGAACTACTAAAATGTATACTGAAGTAAAATAGTGTATTGTAAATTAATTATTCTATGGTATCATAATGAATGAAATATCATAAAAACTAACTGAATATAAATAAAAAACCAACTTCTTACCCCTACTACTACTTTCCCTTATCCGCACCCAATGGTACATAAGGCGCTGTGTTGGTATACCAAATACAGTGAATCAAGTTCATTTGTGACATAAAGGCACAATGTTCAATCTTACAATTAAGAGCTAGCCCAAGGTATCACATAGCCATGTTCAATGATATATTTTATATTCACCCGGTCAATAATTGAACCCACAACATTATGCATAGTAGCTGAATGCGTTTACCACGACACCACGTGGTGGATGTATATTTCTCACCCTAGAGCTATCTTATTGTATAATTTAATACTAAAAAATATATTCAAAACCATAGAGGCAAAATTATGCATGATGTGGACCACGCAGTTTAAAAAATATGATTAAATAGCATTGGGATGACAACTGTAATAAATGAAAAGTCCCAACACTCTGAAACCATAATTTCATATAGAAAATATCTCACCGCTCATCAGCACTGCCACCAACGCATCTAGTACAAGTATGTAGATATATCGCAGTTGTGACGCGTATTGGTCAGTTGGTGATCGCAGTGCAGGTCGTCTGATTGATACCTCAGTATGATAAAAGTTAAATGTTCATGCCAGCTGCTTAAAACAATTCAATTGAGATGATTTGCCTAATTCAACATTAAAAAATATTTAATAGATACATAAAATAAAAACCATATTTTTATTTTTTATAAACAATTTATTATCAGAATAAAGAATAATCACATAATTGAACACATTAACAATAAGAGTAAAAAAGCTTAGTGGTTAACAATCTTCTCAACAGATGTCACCAGTGAGAAAATCACTGGAAATGTGATATCTCAAACGCGGGTATTAGTAAGTTTTGAAATTTGTCATATATGGTTATCAGATGATGGGCGGAAAGGGGAATGTTGTAATACGTCAAGTGGCCACTTAAACCAGCCAATGACAGGTCATACGCCCAGTAAACGCCTAGATAATCCACATTCGTTTCCAGAATTTCTCTGTCTCTGTCTCTGTATCGATAATATCTGTTTATAAGATATTAAAAATAGTGAAAATGGAATAAAATTAACTAAATCACAAACCTTTCGGATTGAAAAAGTAAAAAATCTAACAAGGTCTAAAAATATTTTTAAAAGAAAAGCATAAATAGTTAAATAGTTTAAAAAAATTCTACGATTCAATAAATAATGATGCATAAACTTTCATTTATTTACTTGAATTTCATTCAACATGCTGAAATTGAACCCTAGACAGAAGAAATAAAAATAAAAAAAATGAATCTGACTTTTGTTTTGTGAATAGGACGTAAAATTTCAGAAAGAATACTAATTCTTTAGTGTATTTTTTAAACACTTATAAAAGCCGACTAAAAAGCAGACATAAAATATCATGTTATGTTAAAAATTTAAGGAGTGCAGAAAAACATGTTAAAAAAAGAATAGTTCATGAACAAAGTTTAATTTTTAAAATATTTTGTAAATATAATCAGAAATTTGTGAGTGTTGAAATCTTAAGTGGAGATGTAGAAACATACAGTTTCATCAAATTAATAAAACTACAATACTACATTTTTATTTTATATGTACATGAATATTGCTTTATATGGTTAGTTTTAACCATTCGTGAAAATATTTCAGATTGTATGACGAGCCTTATTAGTGATTACCACCAAAAGACAGAGTATCAAAAAATATATTTATCCCAAAGAGTAAAAAATTAACATGAAGATCATTCAACTTCAAATTGATCATACATTTGTACTATGGATTAAACATCCGCAAAATAAGTACACGGGGTACTTTTACACTATTATTGAGAACAGCTAAAAACCTTCTCAGGTAAGAAATATTAATACGGGCAATCACAGGAAAGAGGAAGAAAATCATCCAAACTTCCATTGTAAGCGGTTCTTGGCGAGACTGTACAGCCACCTTTAAAAATGTTGAAATTTTGCTGCCTACTAAAGAAGTTATTGCATTATTATACCTACATTATTTTTTACTTTTCTTCTTGGCTAATTTTTCACGAACTGATTTCTTGTTTTTGGATTTCTTTCTAGAGCGTTCATGTCCACTATCGCTAGAATTTGAAGTAGAACTGGATTCATCGGAGCTAGAAGAGCTGCTATCTGAGGAGCTGCTAGAGGAGCTTTGTTTTTTGCTACGTTTCTTCTTAGTCACCTTGGAATGCTTGGATTTCTTCTTTTTTTTCCTAGCATCTTCTGAGTCTGAGGAACTGTCGGATGTATCGCTACTATCAGAACTATCCGAAGATGATGAATCGGACGAGCTGGAAGATTGAATCCTTTTCTTCTTCCTTTCACTTTTTTTTGATTTACTAGTTTTATTAGACTTAGATTTTTTTGGGGGTTCATCACTTTCATCTGAGGAATCAGAACTTTTCTTAGATTTTTTCTTTTTCTGTGTCTTTTTGTTTTTGTCTTTTTTTTCAACCTTTTCTGCCTTCTTTTTCTTCTTTTTAGGGGGTTCATCAACATCGGAGGTTTCGTCTGCTGACACACTTCCTTTACGTTTGTTGTTTTCAACTTTTTTCTCCTTTTTTGATGGTTGTGGATCTTTTTGAGCATTATCAATATGTAATTTAGATGATTCGGAAATACACTTACCAAATTCATTAGAATTTTTCGACTTATTATTAAAAGAATCATTTTTATTATCTATGTTTTGTTTGTAAGAATGTTCATAATGATTATTTTTATCGGGCTGTAATTTGGCAGATTCACCCTGTAATGAAGAACTTTTCAATGAATTTTCCTTTTTATTTGATTTTTTAGTATCAAATGAATTTTCATAAGATTTCGACTCAAGAGGCTCATTATTTCGGTATTCTTTGTTCTTGAGGGATTTTGGAGATGGATCTGCTTTTCGATAAACCTCGGGAGTTTTTCTCAATCTTTCAGGTATTTTTTCTTGTCTCTTAGAGTTGGAGGGAGATCGTTTATGTTCTCTATACCTTTCTGAAGACCTTTTCCTTTCTGTAGATCTATCACGGGATCGTGGACGTTCTTTAGATTTAATAGCCGGGTTATCTCTAGATCTTTCACAAGATTTCGGACGTTCTCTGGCTCTGTCCGGTGTTCTACGTTCTCTAGATCTCTCTGAAGTTCTCTCACTTTCCTTACGACGATCAGGTGATATTCTACGACTATCGGAAGTTTTACTTGAGTATTTACTTGAAGAGTGTTTCTTTCGCGAGAATGATGTCGTTCGTCACCTCTTCTGTTCTCGTTATCATGATTATTAATATGTCGAGATCTATCCACTTTATAATTTCTATAATTATCATATTTTACATGTCTATCTGATTCACTTTCTCTTACATGTCTGTCATAATTTTTCGGTAGCTGTTCTTTATAATCGCGGAATTGATTATCTTTAGATGAATGTTTTCTGGATGAGTTACTGTCATTGTTGGTAAATTTACCATCGCCAGTAATAATAACTCCCCGACCCTTTCCTTGCCATTTTATTTTTGACACAGATTGTGAAAAGTCAACGTGAATTCGTCTATCATCAATAAGAACATTGTCCATTTTGAAGAAGGCATCTTCGCATGACTTTTTATTATCAAATTCTATAAAAGCATACTGTAACGAGTCTCCGGTTTTCTTGTCTCGTATAACTTCGCAACATACTATTTTACCGAAGCGACTAAAAATTATTTCTAAGTCGTCGTCTGTTGTCACAGGATTCAACTTACAGACAAATAATACATTTTCAGGCGGTGCCATATCTGCATCAGGAAGATCACCGACGATTTCTAAAATTGTAGCTCTCGCTTTAGCTTCTTTTTCTTGAATCATCTCTGCTATTTCCTGTTCAGTTTTTCCTTTCGTATCGTCTAGTTCTTCATCAGGAGCGATGCGACCCCCGGCAAGCCTTTCCGCCGATGGTGACGGGGATCGAGACGGTACACAAAGTCCCGTGGGATCATTAAATGGGTCTTCCAAAATGACTGTGTGTGTAATTCGTACATCTTGGTAGGGCCTATGTGTAGAGTCACAAATTGTTTCATTCATCAGTCTTAATACTTCGTGTCCTTCTTTCACTTCTCCTATTACACAATGCTGCCCGTCAAGGGAATTCAAATCAGAAGCCAAAGTGAAGAAGAACTGAGACCCTATCATACCTTCGGTTGTAGCCACCATGGAAAGTAGCCCAGGTTGGGAGTGCTTTATCCGGGGCATCTTCTCACCTTCGAAATACCTCTTGTCCGGTCCCTCAACAACTCCCCAGACGGATTGGCCACCGAGTCCTTCCCCTGTAGGATCGCCAGTCTGCGCGATAAATCCATGTTGAATGGTATGAAATAAATTGAAATTGTAATACTTTAATTTACAAAGCTTCAAAAAGTTCAGACACGTCAGAGGCCGCTGATCGGTAAAAAGATCTACCGTCAAATCTCCAAGGGTAGTTTCAATCACCACGGCCATTGTTCAGGATTCTTTTTATTTAATTTTATAAATCACTAAACATTTCTACATGTTTGCATTATACCAGAATACGTTTTGACACAACGCTATAATATAACCTCAAAATAACTTCGCTGAACAGAACCAGTGTTGCTATATGCCAAACCCGAAAATCTGAATTACAAAATCTAAGAATCTGTATAAAATCTGTATGAGATCAATAAACCAAAATAAAATCTGTAAAATTAAAACCAAGAAAATATGGTACTTGAAAGGAAAACTTATGTCCAACTCAAAAAATCTGTATAAAACTTAATTAAAATCAGATTTTTTTATATTGTCATCTGTAACGGTTGCCGGTTGCCTAAAACGCACACACCCTCCCTAACACACAAAACACAAACTGCACACAAACACACATACACACCCTCAGAAACTTTGGCTAATTTTCTAATTTTGCAATTAATTTGATTGGAGTATTATTATTATTTTACTGATCCCTCCAAGGATTGGAAAGAGTTGCGCACCTAGCGGCCGGTAGAATAAGCAATTTGAGTATTTTGGATATAATTTTAAAGAACGACTCTACTATTTGAAGGATTGAACCTTGACTAAGTAAAAAATGGTTGAACTCTTTGCTATAGGTACCTACCCACTTTATTCAAACATTTTGTTGCTCGCCGCTTGTGGCGCAAAGTGAGAAGAGTATAGAAAAATATGGGTATTTTCAGGAAAACCCCACCAATAAATAAATATTTAATATGTAAAAGGCACTGAGTGCCGTTTATTTTAATAAAATAAAATAAAGTAAAATAAATGGAAGAGTAGGTGTAAGTTAGAAATTTTTATGATGACAATTTATTATTATTCAACATTTACACGTAATAACAGAGACATCAAAATAACGGTAGGTACCTATCTATATAATATTATAAAATAAAATAATAATACTTAATAACGGTAAATACCAAAACGCAAACTCGACTCAATCCTTAAAATCGACTTTATCAAAACAAAGGAATCATAAATAATATACAGGGTGTCCCACGGCCATGCCACACGGAGGGAAAGTATATTAAATATTGAAAATAGGATATTTTACTTAAAGAAGACATCATTTTATTTTTTAAATTAAGTAGAACTGCATTCACAGATTTTTTCAAAATCGCCTGCCTCAACCGGGAATCGAACCCGCGTTAAGTGAAAAAAAACACATGTATTTTTTGATAACAGTCGAAAGTGTGAATCATAAGGATTATTTTTTCCTTAATAACATAGCATCTTAAATGAAAGGAAGTCATAATATTTATGATTATTATAAGTATGATTATTCCCAACAAAAAAATTTTGTTGGGAATAATCATACGTGTCCGTATTTTAGGTGGTCAAAATGTGGTACTCAAAGGGGACGTATTTGAATGATTCAATCAACATATTCGCACATAGTTCAGAATCTGGAGAAACGGAGACGAATAGTGCAATCTATCCGAGTGTAATCAGAGGGCCACGACGTTACTAAGAAGAATATTGTAAATATTGTAACACATACATGCGGACAATATAATGTGTTACGACACTTCACTAATAGTGACGGATAAAGTGGAATGGCAGGTACCTACTTAATTAGCTTTTTGTTTAGACAGGCTTTTGTGATCACCCTGTACACTGTTTAGATGGAAAAGTCCGCCATGTAAAGCGATACATTTCCATTCCTTTAAGAGTGTTTTTAACAACCTGAAATGGGTGGGCGCAGATGGGGAATATGTACTGGACTTGAATGGGCAGGATTAGGAGCGAATTAATAAAAATGTTTTTAGGACTATGGTCGGTTTTAATTTATAAGTGATACAAAACCAAGCAATCATCATTTTAACACAACTTTTTTTAAAAACAATTATTGTGAAAATTAATGGAAATAACACCCTTCCTTTAGCTGTGAAAACGAGCGAATGAGCGGGTTTAGTAATCGCCGCTTTTTGTATGAGTAATTAGTATGGTAATCGATATGGGTTTTCTTTATATTTAGGATTTGACCCAACCAACTTTCTAGCTTTCAAAAATTATCGTGTTTTTTCATAAATCTAAGTGATGACTTTTTGGACCTAGGTGAGCCCGTAAATATTGAACCCTTAATTAGCAATGACTGGCAGAACCACTGTTTTCCGACCGCTCAGCTGCTTCAGTCGTGTTGACTTCCCTTATCTCGTTCCTTTAATTCTAAATTAGTTTTAATCCGATTTTAACTTACTGTTAATAAACCTTTGTAGTAATAGCAAAGGGTTATCATTTCAGAACACGCACTCATCCTTTCAAGAAAGATCCTACAGAAATACTCAGGTAAAATATTCAATCTAATTCACTACAGTCCCATGTTTGTCAAACCAAATTTGGTGAACTAGAATTAAAAATATATTTTATGAAATCTACACCGAAAAATTATCTGTACTATATTAAAAACTTGATATGATTGGGCAGGTATTCACAAGAAAAAAACGCCTTTGAGGATTGAAAAAGTAAAATAATTATTTGTAGTAGGGATTTGTTTACTTTAAAATACTTTTGGAAAATAAACTGTATATACTTACTTAATTTTATCTGTTATTGTTTACAAACATTCTCTGTTATTGTAAAGACTCTGTTATTGTTTACAAACATTCTGCGAAAACCTGTTATTGGAGCTTTTTTTAAACATTAAGATTTGTACATGTATTACCTACTGTTTCTCTGTTGGTTTTCCAAATAAAAATAAAATAAAATAAAAATAAATAAAATAAAAATGGTCAATACTAACAGCGACTAATAATAGCTTGCAGAGTATCACACAACCATTTCATTAGTTATTATATTTATTTAGTGTAGTACAAACATAATCGTGTAATTAACAATAACAGCCAACATAAATATATCTACATCAACGATTTGAATAATATGCAAATTAACGTTTAACAAAAAATAAAACTTTCATTTCAGACACAAAGTCTTGTATGGACTGTAGAAGAAATTAACACTGCAGCTACCAACGAGAGAATTTATTTTCATAAAACAACTTGGAGAAATCAACGTTAACGACAGGACTTCATCGTTTCATTTTTGAAGAACTATTCCAATATTCAAATAAAATTTTACCACACTGTTACCAAAATATTTTCATACAGTCAGATATTCTTTTTAAACGAAGTTTATAATGGTACCTACTTCTATAGTATTTTTCTTGTAAATTTTTTTTTGTTATTAATTAGTTTAGATGGAAATTATTTTTTGTGACATATCTTCTTCGTATTTTTGACGTGATAACGTCTAATAAATCGATGAACGCCGGCTGCACACACGAAAAAGCATGACTCATTGTCACGTTCCGCCTGAGCCGAGTGTGCAAGCGAGAGCGCGGAACAAGCGATAGAGAGGCACGATTGGCCTAAGCGTTCGGTTTGTGACGCATCTATCTATCTCTCTTCCACTCCATCGGCCGATGCGTCCGAGTAGAAAGGAGACAGCAGCAGCACACAAGAAGAAAAAACAAACAATATGTTAATTTATGGAAAAAATTGTAATTTTCAATTAACTCCTGCTTTGTATCATACAAAATAATGATAATTCAGTAATAATAATTCAATTCAATTCATAAAAGTATGCTATTTTTCATCAATGTTTTCTTATGACGTTATCACGTAAAATCATCGTCCGTAAACCGACTTTACAGACAACCAAAAGTTTTTTGCGTTGAGGCCAGGTCTTCGTATTTTACAGTTTATAATGTCGGTCAACAAAATATTGAAGAAAATAACACATTGTTTTTTTATCTGATTACATTTTTTTAAAACGAATTATTTTACTGAGAATGATACAATATATACATAGTAGTAACTTGTGTTATATTTATAGGTTGTGGACTCGTAGAATAGAAATGTGGAGCTATAAATAAATTTGGAATAAGAGTAAAGGGAAAAGTTGACCGATTTTAAGAAAGAAAAGTCAGGTGTAAGTTTGGAGTTTTGGAGGTGTACCGACGACACTAGCTGGAATAAAAGATGCCAGGGGGAAAGTTTAGGGATGTGTTAGGAATTTTAAATTACTTACAGGAAACCCAACTCAAAAATGTGTCCTTTTCAATATTCTTCAGATTATATTTTTACTAACGTATATTTTTTGTGTGTAACATTAAAAAAAAAATATCGGTAAAAATTGTCTGTACTTCGGTTATTTATTGTCTTTTGATATTTTACACAAAAAATTTCGTTTAGCAATTTACAGGAACAATTTTGATATTCGAATGCAAAAAAAATGCCTGTAAATGGTAAAATTAAATTAAATTAAAAGAACTGTCAATTTTTCTTAAATTGAGTTTTGAATAATAAAATATCTTGTAAATTGATATGCATGCTTGGTTCGTTCAACAAATTTTAAGTAGAACCCACTTTTGTGGTGGTTTGAATACTTACTATCTATATAGAGTGTGGATGTACAATGTCCCAGAGGGAATCGTGAAGTTCCGTGGATAGAAACTATAACAGGGTGTCCTCAATCAGCTACATGTCCTGGTTCCAATATCTATTCGGAGACAATATCTTCGATAAGTTCTCCCCAAGTATATGTAGTAACAAATATGGTAAAAGAACACTCGAATACAGTATAGGTACCAAAAATTTATAACATGCTTCCAGCATTTAAAAAATCATTAATTTTTCAGTCGCGTGCTGAGAACTTGGTTGCTGGAGCGAGAATGATTGTATTGAATTTTGAACTGTGTATTTTTATTTATTTGTATTTTACAATTTTTTGCGAGAGTTGTGTATTTTTTATTTAACCTGTATTTATGCACCTACTGACGAGTTGCAGTAGGGAACTCAGTAGGACATTATTGTGTTTTGTATTATGTATAGGTATATTGAAATAAATAAATAAATAAAAAAGAAATAATACAATATTATGTAGGTACTGCATAATACAATCCGCATAATACGGTTCTAGAGAGACAGAAGATAATGATCTATAGGTTCTCTATACTCTTGGAAGTAACTATTATTTACTTAATTATTCAGTAATTAATCTGTGTGCACAATTGAACTTTTAATTATTTAATAAAAATAAGTCTCTTGTCGTGGCGGAGCAGGGGATCGATCATTTGTGATGGTTAGTTGGTTAGTTAAAACAGATTTTCATATTTTGAAATTGTAAAAGAAAATCCTATTGGTAAAGAAATTGACCTACCCTGCAACAAATGAAAAAAAATGTAAGAGCTTGTGGTTTATCTTTTAATTTTTATTTTTAGCGAAGCGTTGAGTTACCATGAATGAGATCGCGGGTTCGATTCTCAACAGGGTCAATTTGAAATATTTATTTTAATGTGGGTTTTCACATATTTATGTGATACTATTGAGTGACGCTGAAATGTAAGACTGTTTATTTAGCTTTCATGTTACACGTATTAACAAATATCAAGATTCAGTGTACTTGGTGTACCAATGCAGTGCGCTATGCACCATTGAGTGCAGACAAAGGAATGTAGTAGTAGGAATTGCATTTTTATTCCAAAGAAATAATATTTCCATTGTACAATTAACTCAGGATTTTACATTTACAATAAGATGTTGGTAACTATTTAGCCCAAACATTAATTCATGTATTTTTTGCTTGATGGTATAGTTTAGAAATGTAATGAGATGTCTGCATTGTTTTCACAAATAAAGTGCACAAAATTAAGGGTGGCAAACAACAAAACAAACTCTATTTGGCAAGTTCTCAAACCTGTCGATAAAAACATTACCTACCCGTCCAATAACGTCACATGCTATAACAATAAACGTGCAAATTTCAGTCCAATTTTCATGCGATTTCCAATCACTTCTCCCCAGTAGTGGGTGTGCCGAGTTCTCCTTAAAGGCCTATCATATTTTTACGGCCCCGTCCACACGGCTGGGTACAGGATACGGGGTGGTGGGTGGAACCAGGAGGATTCTGCTTGAGACGTTTGACTTCAAAGTCGGGTGCGAATCTTGGGTAAAAATGTAAAAAAAAAATAATTTCTATATTCTCATAAGTAAACTTATTAAAATTTATATATTAAACTATTTTACAACATCCACGAAAGTTATGGAGTTTAAAAAAAATATTTGTAAAAAAAAAAAATTCATGCAATCTTGGATATCTTGAAACTTATACTTGAAAACAGGAATCAAGTGAAATCAAGAACCAATGATCTCTAGATGTAAATGTTCTAAAAAATGCTACCACTGGGCTACCACACGTTCAATATTGATGGGATATTGTTGATTATGTTTTTTTGTAAATTTTTTAGCTTGGCATCTACCGATTAACGAAAAAAAATGAATATTTACTAACTAACTAACCATCACGCCATTTCCCAGAAAGGGTAGGTAGAGAGGATAGAACACCACACCACTCTGTCCTGGTATACTTCTCTTGCTTCCTCCACATTCATAAATCTTTCAGCACGCACACTGGTTATTCCGACGTTTCATAATATTAGGGTTATATAATTAACGTTGACAAAGAAAAAAATATTTATACACGTAAAGATACAGAAGAGGATGCAACTCCAAATTACTATTTTTGTTACACAGCTGAAGCGTAAAATAATATTTAAAAAGCTAATAATATGACGCGAATCGGTGGCAAAATGCCCAACACTCCGAGTATACGGCTCCTTTACCAAGACCGTCTAATATCCGCGGAGCTCCTCACCTAATAAAGTCGTGTATTGAAAATTTACCGTGCATTCTCTACGGAATATGGGGTTAGTCTGCCTCCCCCGCTATTCCAAATATCTCTCCAAGGAATTCATATTTCTCACTTTTATTTGGGAACATCTTTCGGTGAGTGTATTGTCAGATTGAGGGAGCCGTCTTGGTCGTGAAATCTTTTGACTTTTCAACTGAAAAATACCTTCGAGTGTGTACTGAATTCAATGCCTTGAAGCGTGATAGTTTGTATTAACTCAATTTAATAGTATAAAGTTTTTTAGTATTTGGGGCTTATAAAGTTTTGCATAAATCTGAACACCGACGAAGAAGGCTGATTTTCCCGAATAAAATGTTTCATGATTTTTTAATCTATTATATATTTATTTTGCTTTTATTTATATTTTTATTTCAACCAAGCATTACTCAAATTTAACTAATTATGTTAACTTTTAACAGTAAAAGTAACATGCACCAGTTTAAATGTATGATTTTACACACTTTAAAATAAATTGTTTGTGATAGATGAAGTAGTTATTTACAAGTATGGGAATGTGGACATTTTATTTTTATTTACTTAACCACCTCAACAGGACAAGAGGCCCAATTACAGAGGGGAACAACATAACAACAAACACCCTAGCATATATATTGTCATTGCATATGATATTATATTTTTACAAGAATATTTCCATTAATAATCACGTACATGGTGATATGTAAGAAGGTATGTTCTATCTCACTACTTTTAACACTACTGGTTTGATGTGAACTAGACTTAACGAACTAAACTGAACTTGAAGTAAAAAAAATATAATTTTTCATGAAATTGGAGCAATTTTTTCAAATCAAGCCTTTTTAAAAAAAAAAATTATACTAAGAAATCGCAGTGGTAACCTGAATTGAATTTTGAAAATGTTGTCGTATTTACATTTAAAAAAATGAGTTTACTGGTTCGAAGTAACTTTTCTAAAATGCTTTCAAATTAAACATTTAATTCATTCCACAATCTTGAGCGGTAACGTAACCTGATTTAGAAGCCAATAAACATTATACTAGGAATATTGTGAATAGATTTTATCAGAGGGTGTAGTATATTCTTTCTACGCACTTTTTTCTTCAAACACATTCAGCGGCATTTTTTGATAGAAAATCCATGACGTAGACGCAAAACTTGGGAAAATCGTAGTTAAATCAAGCAATAATAAAAAATATTTTTTTAGTTAAATGATTTTAATTCCAAATTAGCTTTTTGTTAAATAGCGTACATTCCAAATTAGATTTTAGTTAAACAGCGTACATTCCAAATTAGATTTTAGTTAAATGAGGTACATTCCAAATCAGCTTTTAGTTAAATAGTGTACATTCCAAATTAGCTTTTAGTTAAACAGCGTACATTCCAAATCAGCTTTTAGTTAAATAGCGTACATTCCAAATTAGCTTTTAGTTAAACAGCGTACATTCCAAATTAGATTTTAGTTAAACAGCGTACATTCCAAATTAGATTTTAGTTAAATGAGGTACATTCCAAATCAGCTTTAAGTTAAATAGCGTACATTCCAAAAAATAAAAAACAAAAATTCTTCATTGCGAATCTTTCTTCACGTCAACCATTACTGCGGGCGAGAGCTTTGTGCTTTGAAGTTCGAAGGATATGATTAAAAATTCATGATCCTGCGTCGTCTGTGCTAGCACGCAATGGTTGTTTACACGAGGACAATGGTTTGCTGATGGCGCCATTGTGTAGAGTGGGCGGTCTATCCTCCCCGCCTACTAGCACAACACTAAACACCCTCTAGCGTGCTTCAGCTTGATGGATTGTTGACCCCTCTGATGAGGCACTAACCTGGAAAACGATTGTTAAATCCTATAAATTGGGTGTACCTACAGACATACACCCTACACCTATATATTATGTTCAAAGTTTGAAAGTCAGGTGCATTTATTATTTCTTATGAAATTCACATCCTCTAGCGAGCACCATACGTTTTAAAATTTTCAAATGATAACGATTTTTTAACGAATTATTTTTATCTATATTCTAACTAATTAACCATCACGCCATTTCCCGAAAGGGGTAGGCAGAGAGGATAGAACGCCACACCACTTTGTCCTGGCACACTTCCCTTGCTTCCTTCACACTAAAAACTAATACTTTTCACAATTTTAATTTCGATTCATTTTTATTTCCAAGTATTGACTGAAGTTGGAATAACTACTGCTATAATAATTCCGTTATCTACTTCCACTAACAAGTGAGCTCACCTGTACAGAGAACCTATGCACGTGGGCGCGGGCGGGCGACGGCGGCGGCGGGGGTCGGAGTGTTTGTGTCAACATTTGTTTTGGTGATTGCTAGTGACGGTTGTGTTTATTGTTGTGTTCAGGGCGGGTAGTTTTACTGACAAACGGAACAAGGGCGGCACGTCACGGGGGCCTATTCTGGAGACACTCGACTTCAAAATCGTGTGCGAATTACGTAAATTGACAGGTTAAGACTCTATAAGTTGGTGATAGGTTTGAATAGCGGGTTCGAAATTCCCCCTTTTAAATTAAACAATTCAGTACCAAACCAAACCGTGTTTTCATTTGTTTCTTTCTTGATTAAGCGTTCTCATACTTTCTATCATGGTAATAATCGAAATATGATACATATATGCATGCTCAAAATATAATTAAAATGAAATATAATAAGCAACGATTTCATAAAATTATTTTGAATAATGGAGAAAATGTAAAACTGTCTTATTTTAATATCTATGTGTATATAGTAGGTCCCTTATTCACCTTTTTCTTTGGTTGTACAAATGCATCCACTAATCTGATCATCTAATCACTATGAAGTCTTCAAATATTTGGACCCTTAAAGTAATTTTTAAACGTACTATTTAAGCTGATTTCTCAAGGATGTTTCCTGAATTTTTGGATTTGTGTAGGAAGGTACCTACATATTATATGTAGCAACTATACCAACTGTTAATACTGTTAAATCTAAAAATATTAGGTCCTTACATATGAAATTGGCGTTTTGCCGTACTGGCAACTTTGATCTCAAATATCTTCTCTTTGGTTAAGAATTCCAAATTCAAATTTATACAGCTATTTACTCAAGTATTTGTGTTTCGAAAATTATAATTCATTTGTTTTTTCCTCAATTGTTTTATTTCTTTGCGTCACTCAGTTTACAAAATAGAAAACTTGAAATATCACGTTATTTACGAGTACGAGCTCCACCGTGGCACCAGTGCTGCAGAAACGGCTCGAATGTTTAATGATGTGTATGGCGACAGTGCCGCAAAAGAAAACACATTGCGTTTTTGGTTCCAATATTTTCGTTCTGGAAATTTCGACCTGCAGAACAAGCCCCGTGGACGGCCGGAGACCAAAGTTGATAATGAAGAATTGAAGGCTATTGTGGAAGCGGATCCATCGCAAACCACGTCCGAGTTAGCTGCAGGCTGCGGTGTTCCCTCCCATACAAAACGCCAATTTCATATGTAAGGACCTAATATTTATTTTTTTAAACTAAAAAAAAGTGAAAGTGTTACGATTTAGGTAAGCTAGCTTACTAGTCAAATATAAATACCAACCCATTATTTGTATCAAAATTAAATATAAATAGATACTTCTAATTCTTCGATTTTAGTAGGTAGGCAATCAACTTATTTACTTGTGTAAAATATACATACGAGTAAGTATTAAAGATTAAGGTAAACAATATAAAAGGGTATTTCACATTTATAAACTGAATTTACTCTATACTGCAGGCTTCAGTAGTATTATAAAAACTGTCAGTTTTTCATAATACATAAGATGCATCTCTATCCAGTCCAAGATCTCATAAATACTTGTAAAATAGGGGTAAAGTGCAGAAAGGAAACATACCAAACACAAATATGTAAATAGTAAATACATCAAAGCACTTTACATAGGAAACGGACCCCGTTTCTCAGCCTGGGATACATTTTTCCTTCCGTTTGAAGAAAGCTTCATAAATTATGAATCGCTTGTACGGAGAGTTCATTTTAAAATTCGTTCTTTCTAAGAAACTGCACCGTGCGCGGTGGTGGGAGGATTCATATTATTTATGGAAATACTTTTACTTTCTTTACTTTTTTCTTGAGAAATTAAGAGAGAGATTTTGCAGGTTCATTTTAATCGTTAGTAATAAATTATAGGCGATAAAAAACAATGCGATCTCTCGGGCGAATGTGTGGTAAGACTATGTATGATAGGTGTACAAATGTCGAAATTAGAGCAGAGTGCAAGGCTGAGATAAGCATTATCGACAAAATTGAGAAATTACGATGGTTCGGTCATGTAGAGCGAATGGATGATGATAGAACGGCTAAAAAAATATATGATACGACTGTGCCTGGATGTAGAAATCCAGGAAGGCCGAGAAAGACATGGCATGATCAAGTAAAACAAGTGCTTGAAAGTGGGCATGTAAGAAGTCGGAATAATCGACGTGCGTGCATGAGAAGATGTATGAATGTGGAGGAAGCAAGAGAAGTGTGCCAGGACAGAGTGGTGTGGCGTTCTATCCTCTCTGCCTACCCTTCGGGGAAATGGCGTGATGGTTAGTTAGTTAGTTAGTTACATGCTGACCTGACAGTAATAATTTGTCATATCAATGATGTACATAATGCGTCATATTTATTTTACAAGCTCTTATTGATTAGTATTTCCAGCAATATTATTGGAATTAACGATGGTCCATGAAGTTTTACTTAAAAAATTAGGAAAAATATTTATTCAACGATATTCTAATGGTATTTTCGCCCGTGAAAATCGTAAATGATGTTTTAAAATAACGATTTTTAGGTGCTTTTAAAAAATACAATTAATAAGTTAGTGGTAGTAGGTTTCCCGACGATGTAACTGTGAAAGTACCTAAACAAATGACTATTCCATTATAAGGAGGGATGCAATAATTTGTGCTAACTTTCCTTCTCCTTTTTATGTCCCCCCTTTCCGGGTGAACATAAAAAGGCGAATGATAGCAACTCCGGCCAAACTGTGCCCCACTCGACCTAACTCGGCCGACTCGAGCCCACTGAAGGCGTAAAAAACACCCGACACCCGAACTTAGGCCGTGGGGTAGATGGGTGAATTCACCGGCAATGAACACACTAAAACATGTTATAAATGTAGGCATTTAAAATTAAACTAGAATTATAATAGTCTCTGTAATATATTGCATAATACATTTTAATCTTAATCCATATTCGTACCACTAGCTTTGTGAATTTTCATTAGGTTTGTTGAAATGAAATGATTAACTAATAAACTGTCATTTTTATGTACCCGCATTATTTATATACAATAAAAAAATATATTATATTATCAATTTAAATAATGAATAGGACGCTGGACTGACAAATACGGAGTTTCCCGGGTTCGATTCCCGGTGAGGACACAAACATTAAAAGTGATTTTTCTGAAGCCTGGGTATATGTGACGTTGTTCCTCTCTGAGATTGGGCCCCCTGGCCTATTGAGGTAGTTAATTAAATAAATAAACTTTAAATAAATTTGTTTTATTATGTCAACTAGGAACATGATTTTATTGTATTGTGGCGGAAAAAATGACGTCACGCGGGCGACGCGGAACGAACGAACGAACCGAGCTCTGCCGAACGCCATCGGACAATAGCGGAGAGACATTTTGACCTTCGTAGTGACGACACGTCGCTTTTGCACAGATTTCTTGCCGCCAAATTGTAGGGCAAATTAAATTCATTTCCATTTTCATTATTCATTTCAATCGTAGTTTAATTAGTTAAGTTTAGTTAAGTTTTCATTGTATTTTCTTCTCGTTAAATTCTGATATAAGGAAAATCGGTATATATTGAGAGTCTCTTAATTTCTTTGGAATGTTAGATTACATATTTACTAATTTGCATTAAAATAAATAAAGCAGATAATTTATTTTTATATCAACAGGAAAAAAATTATTATAGTAAATAACAAGACCCTTTCAATTTCTTGTCCTTTCCTATAACTGGTGCAGTCACCCAATCTTGTAGAAAAAGTGTCCGAGGGTGGAAATAACAAATTGCGTAATCGACCCTGATTACATGACGTGCATTACACGTGTTCGTATAATGACTTGGGATGGAGGGACTTGAGATGATGATGACGGTGTTCCTGGCTCCTAGCTCCTCTCTCCTCTCTCCTCACTCCTCGCTTCTCGCCGCCAACTTCGCACTTTTATTGATGCAAATTTCATGTTTTCCTGTACGCATCGCTGGCCCCAGATCTAAAAGCCGAAATTACGACAAATTTATTCAGACTTCATAAATACTGTCGCGTTTGTTGAGATTGTCTACGATATCATTCGTTTTTATTGACTTCTGCGATTGTAAAAGGTAATCAAATTTAAGCAATTTAGAATAAAATCTACTAACTTAAGTATTTTATTTTTATGACTTAAAGTAGCATACATTCATATAAAACACATTCCCCTAATGTGACGTGCATTTTATAATTAAACAAATATTGTATAAATTGCGTATTCGATACTTTTCTGCACCTACACATACTCATCTTCTTTCTAAAACATAAATAGTATTCCTTGCAGCGTAATTCGTATTGCAAATAGTTTATTATTTCGCTTAGTGAAAAACACACTACATTTAAAAATTTTAAAATTAATTTACAGGAAAAACAACAGTTTAGATACATGAAAAAGTAGAATACAAAAAAAGCATGATAACCAATCATAGTTTTTCACATTTATACAATGGCAAAGTAAGATAGAAAGAATAAATATAAGAATTAAATATAAGACAAGAGATATGAGGGAAGGATAGGATGATAGGGATAGGAAAAAGAAAAAGAGAGGACTGGGAATAGAATTACCCTTTACAGTCTATAAGATTTCAATTAATTTTAATTTGAAGTTGGATAGTCCGATGTAAAAAAATGTCAAGGCGGGTACAATATTCATTGAATATCGCACCACTTCGATACATAAAAGAATTTTTAAAATAATTATTTGACGGTGCTAAATTATAAAAAAGATGACATTGTCTAGTGAGTCTAAATGGAAAATGAAGAGGTATCTGCCTTAGAAGATAGGAGCTCTCAATCACATTGCTTATAACTTTATAAATATACATAACACAATAATTAAATTAAACATTTGCAGTCTAAAAAATACAAAACATCAGATTGATATCTAAATTCACTGATAAGTCCACAAACATTTGAGTATATATTATGTAATTTCATGTTTGTAAAAAAAGCTTATGTACCATTATTTTTAAGACATTACCTATTGTAGAGTAACGATATTCACGATATCACTTGACATTGCGTTTAAATTCGGCTTAAGTCCGTATTTTTTTGGCAATACATCTGTGATGATTTTGGTCCATAAATGTAAAAGCAATGTGAAAAAATCCTTAGTAAGAAATTTGTACCCTACGACAAAAAAATACTCCAATAATCTAAACTAGGTATATTTTTACCCAGACCTTAAATGATCTGTTCCAATAATCCTCCCTTACACACAATAGGTTTGGAGGGATACCCTGATCGGGGGGTGGTGAGGGTGGAAATAGGAGACAGTTGGGGCCCATTAGGCTCTCGAGGGGTATAAAAAACACACACCTCACTTTTTATTAAATGGCCAAATTTCGGGAATGAAGGCAATCCGGGGTCCCGACGGAATTACGATTCTCAGGCTAACGAGGTCCTCTGGATACGAAGAATATATTTTATTTATAAAGATCAACGGTCAAAAAGGGACATGAAATTCAGCATTTCATGAAAAAGGTGCCTGCGATTATACGTAAGATTATATATATATTTTTATTACTGGTGTAATCATACAGGCTTTAAAATAATTCGACTGTTTAGGGTAAAAAAATGATAGAAACTCTAAAGAGATTTTTTTTCTTCTATCATTATTACATTACAACATAAATGGAGGACCTTTCTGAGTAAAGAAATATTGGTAAATTAATAAGTGCATATAAAGTGTCATTGATCGAATTTAAAATATAGCTAGAACGTTTTAATATTCATTGGCCGCTTAACCCATCCATTGGAATAACCAGTCAACTATAAGCTCTTTATACGTTTAGATACACATATTGCTCTTCAAACATCTTAATTTCTTTTCGTATATCAAAATACTACTTTACTTATAATCCGGTGTAAGTGCGCAAGGATTCGGACACTCTTAATACTGTACGTGGCTCTGATTTGATCTCAATTTTTTTTTATTAGAAAACACCATTTTTAGTATTTCAAAACAACGTTTTTAATGTTCAGGTTTTCCGCCATGAAAATATCCCTTTTTCAGCATAAAAATAAATATAGCAAAATGCCATAAACTGGTGGGCTTTTATACGTCCTGCTAGATGGAACGAGGAAGTCATCTAAAGAAGCATTATTGGGTTTTATGGACCAAGGCGGTACTAGTGTGGCACTTTATATAATATGGCATGATATAAGCTCTAAGATATTATTTAAGAAACACATTTGATGCATTCAACATTATTTCGTTATATAATTACATACTCTAAATTAAAATTATAATTATTAAGCATAAATTATACAGATATCAATTGGCTTGTGCTTGAAAATGTGCAACAAGCGGCTTGTGCTTGAAAATAGGAATCGAGTCGTGTCGAAGTGGGGATTCGAACCGACGATCTCTGGACTTAGAGACCGCGACGCTACCACTGGGCCACCACCCGTTCAAAGATAGATTCAGATTTCATGTACCGTTAATTTATTTTGGGATTAAACGAGGCATACCATTATTATAATGTTATTAAAAAATAATCAACAAAACATTTTTATTAAATTTCACAAAACATTAAAAAAAAAAATATATTTTAGATATTTTTTATTTCATTAAATATAAATAAATAAAAAAATTACAATACATAAAAATAAAAAAAAAAAAACACTTTTAACACCAAGAAGAAAATACAAGACATCAATAAGTTGTTTGATAGTTTGCCGAATTTCGTATTTATTTCAAGGAAAATATAAGACATTTTTTCTGCGCTGATATTAACCAAATGCGTTGATTTTTTGAGCTCTGCTCTATAAAGCCGATTGGTTTTGAAAATAGCACTCAGGGGACTAATAATAATATCTCATGCGAGACGTGATCCGACACTGCTCCTTGACGTCGGGACGCCCGCATAGGAACGCGACGCCAGCGTCGCTGCGGCGTCTTTACCTTTCTCAACATGCATAAAAACTGTGCTTTATACACATGCATGTAAATAGTGATTTATTACTTACAGAATAATTTTTATCTAAAAAGTCCGTAGAGTGAAAAATTTTACGTACCTGTCAGAAATTAAAACTAACGTGGTGTCATGTCTGGTCATTTTTTTATTTGTTTATGGACAGCCAACAGACATACACTTATTTTAAATATAAACAACATTAATTTCTAACAATAATGTCCACTTAAAGGCTATCACTTAAGTATCTAAAAATATCAAAACATTTATTATTGTTGCAAAGTACCCATCCTGTACACAGTTGCTTATTTGTAATATGTAAAGCATAAATTAAAATGTTTTAAAGGAAAAGTAACATAAGTGAAAAATAAAATTGGCATTTTTTAGAAATTAAAATTTAGAAAAAATAAAAAAAAAAAAAAACTATAATACCTAGATAATCAATGTATGTACAGGATAGGTACTCATCACATACCTTATTAGATTAACTAAATAACATAATTTTTAAAACAAAATACTTAATTTTTAAAACAAAATACTTGCAGCATCTTTCTTCAACCTATCCAATTTAATATGAGTTAAGTCTATATAATTAAACGTATTATTATACGTGTTGCAGGATCTGTTAATAAAGAATTTCGACCAGAATTGGTATTACATTTTGAGATCATAAATAATGTTTTGCTTCTGGTCTGCACTCCGGGGATCCTATAATTTATTTGTGATAAGAGCTGTGGAGAATCGACAATATTATTAATAATTTTATAAAGATAAACTAGGTCAGCCAGTTTCCTACGGGATTGCAGTGATTTTAAATTAAGTTGGGTAATAAAATCATTTGCATCCCTATCTGGAATTTTCATTGCAAATTTGCAATACGCTATAAATTTTAATTGAATAGATTCAATGCGTTCGATATATTTTTTATACTGCGGATTCCAAACAGGGGATGCAAATTCTAATTGGCTTCTAACATAGGTGAAATATAATAGTCTAAGTGTATGCACATTACTGAATTCTTTGCCTATACGAAACAAGAAGCCTAACATTTGATAGGCCTTGTTAACAATTGAGTTGACATGTGCCTCAAATGTCAACTTATGGTCTAATATAATACCGAGATCTCGGATTTCGTTGACTCTTGAAAGATTGTAATTATCTAGTTTGTAGTTGTTCAAAATTTTAAGTTTATTTCTGGAGAAAGTCAAGACAAAGCATTTCTTAGTATTTAATTTTAGATAGTTAAGTTTACAGTATTCGTCTAGTCTGTTAAGGTCACTTTGGAGTCTGATACAATCTTGCTGTGATTTAATGGTAAAATATATTTTCATGTCGTCAGCAAAAAGCAAAAAGTGTGCAAACTCGAAACACCGACCAATGTCATTTATAAAAATTATGAAAAGTAAAGGCCCCAAGTGTGATCCCTGAGGGACCCCAGATGGTACGTTTACAAGTTCTGAAACAAACCCGTTAATTTCTACTGATTGAAGCCTTTTACTAAGGTAGGAAACTAGCCACCTATAGAGATCACCATGAATCCCCAAACTCCACAGTTTATTTAATAATAATATACTATGTACAACGCTATCAAAGGCCTTTGAGTAGTCAGTGTAGACTGCATCTACTTGAGTCCTTTCGTCCATGGCCTTTAGAATAAACTCCAAAAACACTGCGAGATTTGATGTCACAGATTTAAATTTTACAAACCCGTGTTGATTCTCTATTATCGAGCCCCTTACGGCGCTGTATAATTGATTATAGATTATTTTTTCAAAGATTTTACTTATAATACAAAGTTTAGAGATAGGGCGATAATTTTTTATATCATTCTTGGATCCAGATTTAAATATAGGAGTTATATAGGCACGTTTCCATAGGTCTGGAAATACCCCTTCATTTAGTGACCTTCGAAAAAGTCGTTGCTGCCGCAGAAGAAACAGGTAATTCTCGAAATATCGATTGAAATTTGAAAGATTTATCTCGTTTCTTTGGGAATTGGTAATAGAAGGAATGCTTTGTATTTTCTTTCTGATGAAAAATGCATTTATGAAAATTGAATAACTCGTATAATGTGTATACTCGTATGTATAAAAGGTATAGTGTAAATGTTATATATTTTATTTTGGTGACTTTATTTTTCAAGTGCTTCAGGGTAGGTATTTTATAATATATTTTTGTTTATCCGTCTTTGGCATAAACAATTAAATTTCTTGGCTGTCCGACTCGTAAATTTAATATGAGGACTTCTATTACCCTTGAAAAAGACACCCAGGGACATATTTTTTTAAAATTGTGTGTGGCAGGTCCGACGCATGAATGGAATTTACTCTTAGATGAAAAAAAGGTGCGTCCGTCAAAGTTGGATTTCAAATATAAACTCTATATTCGAAAACAGGTCACCCAAAACCCTTTAAACGATACCAATCTTATTTTTTTTACCAAATTATGTGTGTCCGCCATCTTGGATTTCAAAATAAACTCTTAATTCGAAATCAGGACGCCCATACGCCCTAAAAACGATACCCATCTTCATTTTATGAAAAAAAGGTGCGTCCGCCATCTTGGATATCAAAATAAACTTTAAATTTGAAAATCAGGACGCCCCATACGCCCTAAAAACGATACTCATCTTCATTTTATGAAAAAAAGGTGCGTCCGCCATCTTGGATTTCCAAATAACCTCTAAATTCGAAATCAGAACCCCCAAGAACCATTAAAACGATACCCATCTTCACTTTGTGAAAAAAAGGGACGACCGCCATCTTGGAATAAAAAATAAACGCTAGATTCGAAATCAGGGCCCTCCAAAACCATTAAAACGATACCCATCTTCATTTTCTGTAAAAAAGGGACGACCGCCATCTTTGGATTAAAAAAAATAAACGCTACATTCGAAATCAGGGCCCCTAAAAACCTTTAAAACGATACCCAACATCCTTGTATGAAAAAAAAGTTGCGTCCGCCATCTTGGATTTAAAAATAAAAGCTAAATTCGAAATCAGGGCCCTTAAAAACCCTTAAAACGATACCCAACTTTAGTTTATGAAAAAAAGTTTCGTCCGCCATCTTGGATTTAAAAATAAACATTAAATTCGAAATCAGGACCCTTTAAAACCCTTAAAACGATACCCACTTTATTTATGAAAAAAAGTTTCGTCCGCCATCTTGGATTTAAAAATAAACGCTAAATTCGAAATCAGCACCCTTAAAAACCCTTAAAACGATACCCCCTACTTTATTTTATGAAAAAAAGGTACGCCCGCCATTTTGGAATTTAAAAAATCCACATGCTGTGCATGGGAAGCAATTCTGTAATGGGAAGTAATGTGTGATGATAATTATTTAATTTAAAAAAAATGAAAACTCATTAAATTTGTAATGGTGATGAAAAAAATGAAAACTCAAAACTCATTCGGCATTATACAAATAGAATATATATTTTTCGGGAATTGTGCGAGTCCATATGATCCATATGTTCACCTCGTAGCACAGTGGTAGCCCATTTTACTACCGTGTATGAGGTCGCCGGTTCGATTCCCGTAGAGGGTCAAGATGAAATATGATTTATTTACATGTTATTTTTACATTAATATTTCATGTGCGATACCTTGGACTGGGACTGAAGCGTAAGACTGATCATCCTACTTTCATGTAATAAAATGATCAAGAGACACTGCACTTGGTGTACCAATGCAGTGCCCTATGCACCATTGGGTGCGGATAAGGGAGAGTAGTAGTAGCAAATGCTCCAAATTTCAAACAAAGATTCTTGTAGCTCGAAGGAGAAATAAAAACTTCTAGGTAGACTACCTATAATATAAACTCCAAACGAATTATAAGGTAGGTACTTTTTATTACGAATTCACTGTCTGTTAATGATTTTATTCCATAGCCATAAAAATTATAACAGATTAAACTTAAAATAATATAGTAAAAAATAATGTTTTTAAAACGTTATAACTTTTTTATTTTCCCAGCTAGAAACGATTTTTAGGTGTCTTTGAACTTGGAATTTTGTCTTCTTTCTATTTATTGCAAAAAAACAGAGCTCTGCAGAGTTATTCTCGATCAGGAGAAGCCCTTGTCAAACGATTTTTTTTCTCATAGAGAAAAACTGACGATGAAACTAACACAGAAATCTTGAACAAAAAAACATTTTCGGAGGTAAAAAATGCACTCGATAGCTCAAAACCAATTCACGGCACTTATATTATTGTGAAAAAAGTCCGAATCGGGGTGTAAATAAATTTAAAAATGTAATTGAAAGTTCGAGGTGTATAAAAATAAATTGTATACGATGAAAACGACATTAGCGCCTTTTGCTGTACAGCATTATTTGACGACATTTTTTATAAGCTTTATGTACTTAGCTATGCAGTACTATCGGTTACATGGCGTATCTAAAATTCACCCGGAACTGTCACAAATTATATCAAATACACAAATACAAAAATTATAAAATGGATGTTATAATGCAGGAACCTTCCCAGGAGTGAATAAAACAACCCTCTAGAACAACTTATTGCAATCGGATAAGCGGTTTATGTCAGCATTATCAACAAATTTTTTAAAGCAGATCTTAGCCATTCTTTTTTGTCTTGCGCGCAGAACATTAAAGTCAATTTTATCCAAAGGATTGTTAAATTTTTTCCACTTTTTAAACATTTTAAGTTTTTCTTTAATTAGTTTGATTAATGCAGGACTATACCACGTTGGGTATGAATTGTGCAAGTTACACTCTCTCGTGGGAACATTGGTAGATATAATTTCTGACAATTTATAGTAAAATTTCTCCACAGCCCTGTTAGTTGAGAGGTTGGAAAATTCCTTTTCCCAATCAATATTTCCCATGCAGTCATTAATAATGATATAATCAGCTTTTCTAAATAGTCTAATTGTACGAGATTGTTTAGGCATTGGTGTGTATAATTTTAGTTCGATATCAATAAGCAAAGCTTTATGATGTCGACATTCAGGGATCAAGGGTTGAGAAGAATTAGTCACTATTAACTTTAAAGAACTTAATGCAAGATCTAAATATTTGTCATTACTATTTGGTATTGAACAATATTGGGAGAGACCAGTAAATGAGAGAGTGTCAGAGAATTCTGATAGATTATTCGAGTGATCACTATTCAAGATAGACATATTTCCATCTGTGCTTTTCTGCCACAAAATTTGGGGCAAGTTGAAATCGCCAATAATAATAAGAAATTCGTCATTAGGATACTTGGTTCTTAGTTCGCCTAATTTATTGAGAAAATCGTGGGTGTAAGTAGAATGGTTATTGCCTGGTGGAATATAGACACAACAAATGTTAATCTTAGCATTGTTTTCAACAGTTAGCGTTAGCCAAATGTCTTCTGCAGATGATTCCCAGTTAATTTGATGATAAACTTTGAATTCTTTCCTTATTCCAATCATCACACCCCCACCGCGTCTAGAGCCACCCCTATCACGTCTGTAAACCTGATAGCGGTCATCGAAAAGTTCGGAGTTATGAATGCTTTGAAGAAGCCATGTCTCTGTTATAAGGATTATATCATAATCATTATTGGTAAACATTTAGGTGGAAGTCATTGGTTTTCGAGCGGAGACCAGTAACATTTTGGTAATAACCTCTTATTTCGGATTTGGCCCTATTTTATTATCTATATTAAATCCGCAACACGCATAACTGATATTGGATAGAATTAAACTCGATCCATTAAAAAATAAACATGTATAACTGAGTTTGGATAGATAGAAATTACTGCATTTAACAAGAAATAAAAATTTACAAGAAATAAAAGTTTTAGAAGTTTTAAAAAATATTTTGTAAGACAGAATTAGTCAACACTTTAATGATAGGACTTGCTTCATGTTTCCGGACAAAAACCTGACCCTGTTTCACCCAGGCAAATTTGAAGCTTTTTTTCTTGCAGAGACTTCTGACTTCACTGAAGAGAGCACGGGTTGTTGGCGTCAGGTTCTCATTCATGTAAATCTTGTTGTCTCCTGGGAGATTGATATCTGTAGAGGTTAAATCCTTATTTTTCTTTGCTGCCGCTAGTATTTTGTCCCGAATACTCTGTGTCGTAAATTTAATTATAATCGGCCGAGTGAAATTAGGGCGGTTCTTAGGCAGCTCCTTTACGCGCACCCTATGAACGGAGACAATGTCTGCAGAGGTGACTTCAGTTCCCATTTTTTCCGCTAATGTTTCAATCAGTTTAGGTAGATTTTCATTTTTTTTTTCTGGGATCCCTATTATTTCTATATTCTGTTTTAAATTGTCTTGTTCAAGTTGGTCAAATTTCACTTTCATTAATGCCATTTTAGACTCCAACGACGTAAATCGGTCCTTATGCGTGTCGAGATCCTTACATTTTTCTTCTAGATTTGCTACCTTGCTTGTCAAATCTTCTAGTTTAGAATGGTAGAATTCTATGCTGGATTTGATTTCCTTAATTTCTCCGAACATTTTTTTCATTTCGTTCAGAAGTTCTGTTTTTACACTATTAATTGCTTCCTTGAAATCGAAGTTAGGCGGATTTGCCTCTGAGCCAGAGCTCTCTTGGCGGCGAGTACTTCGGATCATTGTGAGAATACTGTTACAGGTACTATATGTAGATGGATAATAAACACTGGTCAGTCAGTCAGCGATTGGTTAGAATGAAACTGGCGACCAATCACAATCCAGTTTAGCACTTTTGGAAATGACAATAACAATATTGCTTTGATTTTATCACAATTTGACACTGAAATAATAAATAAATTCGGCACTCCAGTACTTCAATTAATTGCAAAGATTGAATAGTGGCACACAAAGTTATGTTTAAAGTGTATTTTAAAGTTAATAAGTGAGAAAAACCACAACTTTTTGTATATGCCTCCTCCCACGTCGCGTCGGGCCCGCATCCATCAGAAGCTCACACGCTCAGCTTATTTGGACCGTTTATATAAATATTTGCATGGCATAATTCACCAGAGTTATCGAAATACTGCCAATATCAATTACCAGCATTAATTTAGCCAAATAAAATAATATAATATCAGTTTTTCAGAGTTTTTTATAATCTCGCCAGTATTAAGAAATAATCGTAAAAATTGTAACAAAACTGTAATAGCGTTCTTCCCGATAGCATGAATATCCTTGAAAACGTTATAAATATTTAAAGTATATTTTTACAATTCCAACGATATAAAACACAATGATCAAAAATGTTGTTTTCATTTATAAATTTATGTTTTAAAAACACGAAATTACGAGTGACTTTTAACACCCGTTATTGGCTAATGACGTCATACCCGTCCATTATGAAAGGCGTGAAATTCATTACGAAGTGAGCGCCCATATTGATGTGACGTCACACCGCATGCGTGCCAAATGGAGGATTTTGCGAGCGATTTGAAAAAGCGCTATTTCAAACCGCGCTAGAAAATTCATAATTAAAAAATCCCTTTGTATTGTTATTTTTCAATCAATTTTTTTAAATAAAAAATAAAAAATCGGAAAGAACCCAATTTATTTTGCACCCTTGCATTAAGGTGTAAATTCTCAGTTGGTGCTCCCATAGCAAAGATTATTTTCCCTTCGATAGTGATAAAAAATTTGGTCAACACGTGCTAAGCTGTGATCAGGGCCAGGTAAGGATGTTTTACTTTCTACCCGAGTAGTGAAATAGCTCTCTTAATATAAATTTATCGTAGAACATTATATTATCAAGTGGCTTTTTTCTGAAATGTCCTGAAATGATCACAATACTGAATTTTTATAATATTATAAAAGCGAACCTTTTTGTTTAGGTACATTTTGTCTTACAGGTTAAACGTTTTTTATGGACTACTTATCTGAAAATTACTTGATTCATAAAAACTTGGCAGATCTTTATGATAATATTATACTTCTTCCTCTTATCCACACCCAATGGTGTATAGTAGGGCACTGCATTGGTACACGAAGTGCAATTAACTAACATTGATAATTTGTTACATGAAGGGAAGATGATGATGAAGATGATCACTAACGCATAATGTTTGTGTACTTAAATAAACCACAATATACTTAGGGATAGCCTGGGTCCCAATATCTATTTTCAAAATATTATTTGAGTTTATATCTAAAATGCCAGTTATTATTTCTTAGTTTTTAAAATCAGTTTTTTAAAAAATTGCATAAGCTCATAAAAATAAATTCGAATCATTTTCATCATCATTTTGTACCAAAAAATAGTGAAGGCTACTCATAAAACTGTTATCAGGTATTCAAAACACCTCCGCATTTGGTAGCAAAAGATTAAATTAATCGAAATTCAAACCTCCCCTAACAGGGACGTAACATGGTATACACAAGGGCTGTGACATTTGGTATGAAGAGAAGGCAGAAGGCTGTATCATGTCTAAGGGATAGATGCCATTTACAGCTTATCCTTTCACTTCAACCCTTCCGCCCCGAGTTTCCTCAGTTGGGTCTGTTCGCATAATGCGCGGGGAGCTATCTGCTACACAGGGGTGGCGGAGACAATATGGAGGGTAATTGGAATGAACGGATGCGGAGAGAATGGAAACATTTCACTTTGTCCATGAATACGTTGTAATGAAAAGTTATGTTGTGGTAAAAATAAAGTTTTAAATTAGACATTTTGTTAAAAATTATACAAAAAAAATCTAACAAGAGAAATGATATATAAGAAGGTTGGCTGGAAGAAGTGGCCCAGAGTCCGCCATTTGGTCAATATATTACGTAAATTGTATACTTGTGACTTTTAAAGTTCTTATAAAATATTGATCTATCTATATATTTATATATTTGAGATGTGATTATCAGACATTTCTCAGGTTAAGACTGAATATCACAGTCGTAAAATCAACTAACTGAAACTATGTAGAATAATATCTAACATATATAATTATAAATGTTTTCTCTCTGAGTTAAGGTATCATAAATATCCTTTAAAGATCACAAATAAATAGAGAAAAAAAATGGTTTCATTTGTATTTACACTTCTAATTTAGGACTAAAAGATATGTCTAACATAACGTCTCCAAGGCTAATCAAATATGTTCTTATTATTTTGTTTTTAACAATCCCCATAGGACCAAAATATAAAGAATTTAAATTGCTGTCAAAGATTTGAACATAAGCTGTACCACTTGTTTGACTGGAATATTGTTATTTTATAATACGGGAATATGTCAAATAAATAAGAAAGTTTTGTATATTTTTTTCAGATAATGAATTAAGATAAATGAGTGTAATTAGTTTTTTTTAAATTGTCAGAGAATTTCCCTACGGCAATGTGTCAATTTGCATGGCCACTAGTGATTTCAGCCTTACATTTTTCTATACTGAAAAAGGGTTTTGGGAAAGTGTGGAAGGTAAAAAAGGGATTTAACCCCGTCTTACGGGGGAAACAAACTTTTATGGACAGAAGTGGCATTAACCCTTCCCGCCTCACCGCGCACTGCCCAGGGCCCTTTCATGTAGCATGGGGGCTGTTTGCTAATGGTAAATGTTAATATATTATCGTGAAAATTGTACTTCACTCAAATATTCTCATCATCCAAGGTTACGACTTTCGAAATAATCACCCCTTTCAAAAACGTAATAACATTTAATTGCTTCGGAACAAAACATCAATCTGTGTTAAATCAACATTTGAATCAGAAGTATTTTTTCCGGTCAAATAACTTTCTACGGAATATGCTGGATATTTTTCTAGGTATGAACATCAAGCTTTGTTGAATTGTTTCAGTTTAAAGAATATTCAAATGGTATTTACATACAAAAATCTCTTTGATTACATACAGTGCTTGCAATGTACATCAAATTTAACCAGGTAATACAAAACCACAGGAAAAGCAGAATACGTGTTTATACTTACTAAAATTTAAGTTAAAAAATATCACAGGTTTTTTTCAAAGGAGATTTTCAATATTTCAAAAGAACGTTTTCAATTTCAAAGGAAAGTATTAGCTATAAAAAATGTTTTTAAAAATGCTCACAGTAAGAAAGGATTTAATAATCACGTTTTAACAATAAAACGTATTTGGAGATGATACTTCTATCACTAGATATGAAAGGCAATGAAAACAATACATTGACTATAAAATAAATGCGATGCACACAATACTAAACAATGTGTTGATTACCGGTTATACTGTTTAAAAATAAAAAAATATGCATTTAAATTTCCGTTCTGAAAAAAATGAAAATTTTCCACTGAAATATAATTGTATGTAGATTTCATCAAATAAATTTACTGAAATGAAGGTACATGTAAAATTATCTCACTAAATAATTTAATGTAGATCTAAGTAATAATTTACGAGGCCATAGAGGCTTAATATATTTTAAACAAAGGGATCACAATATAAATATTTAAATGAAAAACGTCAGACCTTTTTCGCTTATGTTAAAAATCTCGGGGAAAGGAAAAAGTTTGGGGTTTCGTCCTGCCAGCGAACCTTCCACCAGCCACGCTTATAGAAACGGTCATCACTAATGTAGGACCATTGCTCGATAGATTTAACTGTGAGTGAAAGTACAAAATAAATAATTGCCTTTCCGCCTGAATTTAAGCTTTTCTTATTTTCGTGCAGGTTCCTTGTCTTATGGGGTAAAAAATACCTGCTGAAAATATGTAGCTAGGCCTGGTTTGTATGAGACAATATGTAGTCGCAATAATGTGTAATGTAAGGACAAGAATAGTTTTAGTAGAATAAGAGTCTCATGCTCTACCGACTGAGTTTTAGTAGAATAGTATATTGTTGATAATTATTAGTATTTGTATATGAATTGCAGAGATAAAAAAATATACTAGTACCTAAAAAAGTAGTCTTCTGTCGCCAGTTTATAAATATGCTGTTATTATATGAAACAATGCAATTTTTAACAACAATTTTCAGTTTTCCCGGAAGAAAAAGAAAAACTCAGTAACTCAGTTCTCAGCACGCGTCTAAGCCTTTTAAGCCTGAAAAATGAATGTTTTTTTTAATACGTAGCTGTTGGAAGCATGTTAGAAATTTTACATATGTATAAGAATAAATACGGTAAAAGAACACTTAAATATAGCATACCAAAACTTTTCAACATGCTTCCAACAAGTATTTAAAAAAATCATTTATTTTTCAGGTTTAAAAGAGAGACGCGTGCTGAAAACTTGGTTGCTAGAGCGGGAGTTATTATTATGCTGACTTTTTGTTTTTCTTGTTCATAATATTTTGATTGCGAGTATGTATTGTGTATTTTAATATTGTATTTAACATAAATGTTTTTGCACCTACTGACGTGTTGCAGTAGGCAACTCAGTAGGACATGTTATTAGATATTATTGATATCCCAACAGAGACAGAGAAACTGGAAACGAATGTGGATTATCTAGGCGTTTACAGAGCTTATGACCTGTCATTGGCTGGGTTAAGTGGACATGTTATTGTTTTATATTATATAATACATATATTTAAATATATATATATATATTAATAATTCAGAAAAAAAAAAAAAAAAAACATTAAAACTGTGAAATGCGTTCCTCGGCACGGGGTCCCCCAGTGAGGAATGCATTTAAGATGAAAGTGTAAAGCAAGACTGAAATAAACTAAAAAAATAAAAATAAATAAAAAAATATATACACATGATAAATTTGTATTAATTTTTTAAAAATTTGTTTTCAATCTTCAAAAAACTAGATAAAGGGTTTCACATATTAACTGTAAATGATTGGATATCGAATATTATGATCACTTCCTGTATTGTATAAAAGAGCCTCTATTCTTGGTGAAAAAAATCGCTTTAAATTCTTATACCTTTCAAGATGATAAATATGTAGCTTTGGAACATAAATTTGAATATATTTAAATTTATGGAATTTTTTCCAAGGACTTTACATTTATTAGTTATCAGGACGAATTGTTGTTTGAATTGGCAACATATATATTAAATGATATATACTAATGGCAAAGTTTGGCTTAGTGCCCGAAGTTGGGGAGGTGGCAGCCGGCTGTAGGTGTGAGCACACATAATGTTGTTAGTAATATAATATGTGTAGTGTAGCGGAAAGTTAGGCTCGTGCGGAACTCCTGGAGACAGGTGGTGTCAACGTCACGGTTGTGTGAACTGAAAAAACCCCTACAAATTTGCCGGCGCAAGGATGTGTAAAGCAGCACTAAAGCCCACTTTATATGGCGCAGTTTACTACACAGTTTCCTGTGCAGTCTGAAAACGGTCCCGTATAAAGCTAAAACTGCATGAAAAACTGTGTGCTAGTGTCAGATTTAAGCTGACATGACAGTCAATGTTTTTTTATGTAAACGTTTAAATAGACATTGGTTTATTGTATGCTTTTAAATACGTAAAAAAAAAACAATAACATATATTCATTATTAGCTAAATATACAATTTCCTGAGAGCAAACATACGATAATAACTTACAATCGCGTTTCAAAAATACACATATTTAGCGTGTCTTTTGACAGAAGTTTGACATACTGCACAGTTTTCTGAACAAGAAACTGTGTAGTTTTCTGAACAAGAAACTGTCTCATATAAAGTGGGCATTAGTTATAAGTCAAAATGTTACATTTAATCAGTAAAAAAAACACTTATTGAATGATGAAAGAAAAAGATACCAATTTTCATTACTATTTGAATAAACGCAGACAAAGAACAGATCGAATATTTTTTCACGTGTTTGTACAAAGTTGGTATGTAAGAAGAATACATATTTATATTTATTTGGCGAATTTTCGGAAACTATGCGTGAACAATGTATTTCGAATAAAACCATTGTATTTTATAAACAACATTTTGAGTGTGTCCAAATACTTGTGGACAAAAACTGGATTTCACCCATTACGGGCTCATAATTACAATTTGACATCTCAACAGAGACGAGAAATTTGGAATATAGATATCTAGGCGTTTACAGGGCTTATGACCTGTCATTGGCTGGGTTAAGTGGCCACTTTATGTATTACAACATTCCCCATTTACCTAGTATTTGATATCCATATCTGCCAATATACAGTAAAATAGCGCGACGCTTCACATGTGAATTTACACCTTACTAGGTGAAATGGGGAATGTTTTAATACATCAAGTGGCCACTTAACCCAGCCAATGACAGGTCATAAGCCCTGTAAACGCCTAGATATCCATATTCCCTTCAAAATTTCTCGTCTCTGTTGAGATGTCAAATTGTCATTGTATTTTATTTTATGAAAACATTATATTTATAGGAAACAAAAACCGAAAATAATTGATAATAAATTAACATGTTTTTTGGCTGTCCATATTATTTTCGTGGCAGCACAGATTTTTTTTTAACCTTTATTGCAGAATACATTGTACAGTTTGCTTACTTAAAATATAATCTCTAAAAAAACTAAATTTTCTCCTTTACATAGCTGCGAGTCGCAGATTTCCCAATTCCACCTGCTTTTAAGGTAGGCAGATTTTAAATGAACTCGGAGAAGAACGGAAATGGATATTGTTTGAAATAGAGCCTCCGTATGGTTGAAAGGAATATGTTCACTAATGACGCTGCCTTGAGGGGCCATATCATTACCTGAAACCGTAGGAAAATGAGCTCTACGGTATGTTACCTTAGTCGAGGAAATCAATATTCTACAAACTTTAGTTCGGAAAAACGACGCCTGCTATGAATTACTGGAATTTAAAACTGAAAGAAAACGTGATAATTTTTTGACGGAAATATATATTTTTTTACTGTTTTAAAAACATATAAATAAAAATAATCATAATGACGATGAATACGTTATCATTTTTTTTTAACATTACAAAGCAAGAGTTCTTCTTAACAGTTAGTTTTAAATAATAATTATTGCTGAAGTTAGTTAGTAAACTCCATTTCATATTTTAAAAATATAAAAAAAATATTTTTAAAAAAAATCTATGCTATCTTATTATATTTGCACATATTTCAATTTGTAAATACTATTTTCAATAATGCCTAAGCGGCTTGAGCTTTAAAATAGGAATCGAATCACAGCGAAGTGGGGATTCAAACCGACGATCTCTGGACTCAGAGACCGCGACGCTACCCACTGGGCCAACACCCGTTCATATATATGAAAGCATCCGTTTATAAAGCTCTATTACCTACTTTATTATTTATAAAAATATAAAATTACACATTTCGCAGTGTAACTTTAGCATTGCTTGTACAACCTTTATAATAACTTTATATTTATTTGTGTGCATGTTGTGTGTGAGGATGAAACGATGTAATTAATTAATAATATGTAAATTTATTTGTTTTTGTTTTAATCTATTCTATTCTCAATGCTACTTCTACTATTAGGTACATGCATTATATATTATATTATTTTACGCCATTGAGCCTAACTAACATAATGAACTTGTACTTTGTATATATTATGTATGTTGTACACATTTGTAACAGGTCTGGCAATACTAAGCTTTTTAGCTTATTTGGCTAAATTTAAACACTCGAATATCCATATTCCCGGGTTTGGAAAAAGCTTCTTCATCTCTGTAGAGATATGAACAATTGAATAATAAATAAAATAAACTACAGATTTGGACATACTTAATTAAAAAACATTTTAAAATAATGACACAGAAAAATAGAAAGGTAAGAAAAGTCTTAAGAAAAAGTACCAACAGAAAAGAGAAAAGATTCCCAGGTGACATTGTTATACAAGTGTGCGTGCCTCAGGTATACACACACACAGACGCGCCTATCCGTATAGCAGCTCGGGAGTAAGAGGGATAGCGGGGGGTATACGGATACCTCTCTCTCCTTCTCGCGGGGTAGCCGCGTCTCACTCGCTCCCGCAGTGGCGGCGCGGCGCGGCGGCGGCTAACCTCGTGGGTTTGCGGCGCGGGAAATGTGTGTCTCGGTGCGCCGATGTCGGGCGTCGCGGCGCCGCAAGCCCCGCCCACTGCCCCCCCTCCCCGCGCAGTAAACCTTAAGACGGCCGCACACAGCTGCGGTCGGTGTAATTGGACCGCGGCTGGGAGGGAAATTTTACCCGATATCATAAATATCCCCGATTTAAAACTAAATCAATATTTTATACAATGATTTTTATTGTGTCTAGACATTTTTAGACTAATGATACTGGATTTAATGCGAGAAGGATTTTTTTTTGAATTAACAACTTGATATTTTACAAAGAAAAGTAATTACAAATATGCTCGCTCGATATAGAAGGATATTAATATTGGACCAGCTACTAGTACTAGTTATACTTTTAGTAGTTTCTTTAATTTTTTGGCCATGTATCTGCGCTGTGATCACCAGCGTATCTACGTGTAGACATATCGACAAATTAAAGAAGTGTACAAAGTAATTACCTTGTTTATAAAAAAAATGTTGTATCTGATTTTAAAATTAGTTATTTTTTATTGTTACGAATCGTAACTTACGATAAAAATTTTCTTTTCCAAAAAGGTACATTTGGTGTTATAAATTTTATTACATTCATTTTTAAAGAATCTTGTATGTTAAAAGACAATCAGAAGCTTATTTTTTAATGCATATTACATCTTTTAATTTTCTGATGGAATAAATTTATTAAAAAAATATTTCAGTGGTACCAACAAATAATCGGCACAATGCTCATGAAAATTTATAGTTGTTACATTCTAACCGCTCTGCCTGTTTTTTATTACACACATTCAAAGTAATTTATTACTAATCAATAGCATACGTTGCAGAAAGCATAGCATTTAAAGGAAGTAAATAATGCTCCTATATTTTGGAATAAATTCTCTTTCTTTTTTCTTTCTTGTGGTAGATTGATGTTCAATCCCGCGCCGTGTGTGAACCGAGCTTAATGTCCGCCGTAAGTGGAAAAGGTTAAAGGAGTGGGTAAGAAAGAGAAAAAGGCTGGTTTTACGAGAGAGCCCAGCGTCTTGGAGCGGGGCGGCGCCAGGAGGGTCTTTGGCGGGGGAGAGAGGCGAGGGGAGGGGGATGGGGGCCGCCCGCGGTGTTGGTGGTGTGTGTCACCATAGGGCGGCGAAAAAAAAACGAAGAAGTTATTATAAAATTCTGAAATGAAATTTTCATGAAAATGAAAAATATGAAATTTTAACAGTCTAATGATTAACATTTTTGACAAACTCTGCTTGCCAAATCGCTTGGCAAGAGCAGAAGTCAACTAATTTACATCTACACGTTCACCACAGACCATCTGCGTCTGTCCAAATGCACGAACGTTCACAGGGAAACACTTTATCTACACTTTTGAGATTGTTGAGGCTTGTGAAGAGTCTTGATCCGCCTTTAAGGTAATCCGCTTTTTCCTATAACAGCATAATCTATCGCTTTCTTACCAGGTTAAAAGTGGACCTAATAAAAAACGCAAGATATTGGATAATTTTTCTCGGTCTTTTTTGCCTACCTAATTCATTACAATCTTGGTAATTACTTCATTTAAAATACCTATCCGGACTTAGATTAAAATAATTTCGATAGCTGGCATCGAATAAAAAATCACAGTAATAAAATATTTATAAAATTTAAAATAATTTATTTGACACTACAAATGTTCAGACAAATTTATTAGAAGCTGAAATTCCTATATTGTTTTCGTTAGATTACGTACTAATTTATAAGTACACATATGTACACTTTTTATATACGGCGGTCCAATGTCAAAAACGCAAATTTGCAAAACGTTCATTTGAGGTCGAGATTGGAAATTAAATTTGAAAATTATAAACCTATTCCAATTATAACAAAATATTATTAGCATATCTAGCAATGTGGTAATTATTTTATCTACTTAAATAATAATTTAAGCAGGTTTATGATATGTGGTTTACATGTGGTTATGATACAACTTTGAAGCATATTTATAAACAAATTTTTTGAAAAATTGCGTATTTGGCGTTGCACCGACGATATGTAGGTAATTTTTAAACAATATAATGAAGGTGGAAGGGAGAAGTTAGAAAGAAAGTTATTTGGCGATGATGAGAAATTAAAACAAAAATTAATGCGACGAAAAAATGCGGAAAAAAATGCACACCACGCACGTCCCTGAAGAAAGAAAGCGACCGCCGCCCCCTGCCCCTGTATCTTGCGGGCCCCCTCCTACGTCTTGGGGCCAACCAACGACGTTCTTTCGGTCGTTTTATCGCCTTCTTCTTCCACACCAAAGTATACCTTCATACTTCCCCCCCCCCCGCACAATGTCATATCTGGCAGGGAGTAATGAATGTACGGGGAAGCTCGTTTCTTTCGAGGGCGCTCACTTCTTTCGTTGAGTTTTCTTCAGTCTGCACGCAATAAGACCGCGAACGGTGACCGCGCGCGGGAAACCGACGTCAAAACGCGCGCCAAACTTTTTACACTTTCGTTTGTTTTGTGACAACCGTAGACAATAGAGTGAACGTTCGGAATTTAAATACATTCGGTTGAGGTAAGGTGACTTCCACAAAGTAACGTTTCCGATACAAAGAGTATTTTATAATTTACGATTTTAAGAAATCTGTACACTTTTATTTTAGACGTTTTCAATTCTCGAGCGCTTTGAATCAGTAAAAAAATTATATCGGGCCAATAATTTCACGAATTGAAAAAAATAACACTCGTTTATTTAATGACAAATTCTGTGTATTTTACTGATATAATGAGAATAATCATAAAAAAGGGATCAACTGTTTTTAATCTTCCTACAAAACTGGAATATTTACGCATCATTTTAAAGCTGTATACGTATTTTCAGAATCTCATTTTACACGAAAACTTTCTCGAATGTTTGTCTCCAGTGGCGTGTATTAAGTTTCGTGTACTTACCAATATGACGAGGTGTCGACTCGTGCGAAGTTAGGCGAAGTATTTCCCATTCTGGGTAACCGCTCCCGCCATACGCCAGCCTTATCGCGTTAAATCATTTGTAACGAGTAACACCAAACTCCTGCCTACTAAGGTAGATACTTATCTATACCTACCTGACACATGACACATGTACTACTCGTCTATGTTTCGAGCTGATACCACTTATGTGAACGTTAATCTTTATTTCTATCTACATAATATTGTGGTATAAAAATTTAATTAAGAATGCTGAAATTTAAATATTCTAAAAAATATGAAAAAAGTAATGAATAATATTTACGTAATTAAAAAAAATAATAAAACATTTTAAATCTTATTTTTCCCAAACGAGACTTTTTTTACTTTAACGTGCATTATGTTTTAAAATAATATATTATTTATTAAGTTTAACTCATCGACGCGACGTATTTGAAATATTTTGTACGTATTTGATAATTATTACCGCAATCCTTAAAACATTATTAATTGAAATTACATTTTTTAATATACACGTTTTGCACACAAATTGTTTAAGTAGTGATAAATCTTTTTTGCAATGGCATAATCATGTTTAAATAAAAAATATCTTTAAAATAAATATTTACGTAAATGAGTAATATGTATGCATTCCTGCTAATATCTAATAATATATATTTTTAAATTAATTTAATACTGTGTAATATTCTGCAATACGACTCTTTAAAAAACATTTGAAAATACACAGATGAGTTAGTTCAATGATAAATATAAAATTTCTCAATTCAAAAACATCTTAATTTAGTAGATTACTTAATATAAATACTTACATTACAATGAAAAATCAATTATGTGAAGATAATATAACAATGTTCTAAAAAAAGGTGCTTTTATGTTTTTTAATAAAAAAATCTCCATTTATATAATCAGAATATAAAAATGAATAATTTCTTCCCTTCTTTGAATAAGCGCAAAGTAAAAATAAACTTGTAAAAATAAATTTGAATAGTTGATATAACCTCCCTCGGAAATCGGATTTGAGCTCCGAGTTGCAGATCGTCGGTAACAATTTAGCATGTAAACCCAATTGCATAAGGGATGCATTTGACCCGAGAGTAAAGTTCACCCCTAAAGTTAGGGTAGGAGTGAGAACAAGGAATGAATCATCCATAATTCGCTCCATCCCTTCAGAACACCCTCACTAATGCTTCCCAATATTCAACGCTTTAAATCAAATTTAAATGTTTAACAGAATGTCCTGAATAAATTTTCCATATATTAAAATGTTTAAGAATATACTTTTTATGGTGCTAATACAATGATATTTTTATAACTCAAACGACGATAGGTGTGCAATTAAAAAAAAATCTGATAACTTATTTATGAATTCAAAAATTTGCTGGACCACTGTACTGCGAAAATATTAGTAGTAAATCTTGTTTTGCATCCGTCGCGACGCGTCGCACGTCGGGTGATGGCTTAAATTAAAGCCTACGAAAGATGAATCAGTAATTGTGATATTTTATTTTCTTTATTTGGGACCTCAACAGCAAAACATTTCATTTAAAAGCAAACCCATTATAGAGTCAATGAAAGAGATCCTTTAGTAAGCATTAATATACACTTTAAAATATATGTATATAAGTAAAGATGAAAGTAGTAAGTAATCATGTCAGGGTATTAGAAATATCGTTAATTACGAGTAGGTAGGTGTGTCTAAAAAAAAAGCTTTACCGCTATACATATTGTAACGTTGAGGGTGGGAGGCTTACCTGATTGGCTCCACAACCTCAGACGCTCACCTGCATAGCTCAATCAGTTAGCAAAAGACTCACGAAAATTTATAAAAGTAAGCAAGGATTGAAATACCACAGAGTTCAGAATATAAATAAAACAAAGCTATAGAAATTCAATGTGTGTAATTAAAATATAAATATGTTTACAAGGTTAATAAGATGTGTTAGGCACGGTAAGTATATAGGTTAATTTTGACAAAGATATAACAAAAGATATAATTGCAAATATAGGTTGAAAACTTAAGTAAATGAATCCATCCATCGAATCATTCATACTGGAATTTACAATTAACAAGTTCTACGTCGAAGATTAAAGAAAAAAAACAGGCTAGTGTTGAGATGAACGAAGTGATTTTGAGGTTAAGAATTTTAATTTTATGTAGAGGTGAAATTTTGAAGAGAGGTGAAGAATCCATGTATCGTCATTGTGCAGTGTCCACATCAGGACCTGCACGAGGTGAAGCTTTGTTAATTAGTCCTTTGAGGCATCAAATTGTAAAATATATCCTCACACGTGGTCCAGAATTTCACGCGTGAGCGATGACGGATATGGGATAATATCTGCGTTCCGTGATGTACCGGTCAGCGTGTGACACTCGGTAACTAGCTGATAACCAGACACGGATCAGTGTCTAGGCCATTTTTAATTTATAATACTCTAATATTATGTCAGGAGTAAGGAAGTAGATAAAGGGAGGGAATTAGACCTGAAAAGATTAAAGTGACTGGGCTGTAGTACGTAGTTTTGATTCGGGGATGGAAGTTAATATTAAAAAGCTATAACACTTACGATTACGTCTTCATTCCCCAGGATTTATGCCGGGTCGGCCTGAATATAAAATAAATGCGGCCGTTCGCCATGTCAGTTATTTTTGCAAGAAGGAATCATAGACGAAAAAGCTCAGAACGAGATTTCACTTACCATAGAGCAGATTCTGTGGTAATGAAATAAGGTAGAATAAACGGGTCAAAAGTTGAATTGCTATTTTTTATCAGTTAAAAGAGAGTTAGGAATGTCATTCTCACGAGAGGCGGGAGAATAACATGACAATATCTACTCTTTGTTTGGTAAAACTAATTCTTAAAATATAAGCTATTAATCCCATACTAGATTTAGGCTTTTTATTATGATTCGTTTTAGTCTTAAAAATTTATTGCAAAATACAGTAATGGATTTGGGCTTAGTCATTTGAGATGAATGTTTAGTATATTACGCATGTCACAATTATGTGGTTTAAAACAAGAACCCAGGTAAAATATTATCTCTTTTTTGGTTTAAATAAGTGCATCAGTAAATAATATTTAAAAATGTAATTGTGTTTTTCTGTAAAAACATTTCAAGTACAAGAAAAATAAAATAAATAAATTATATTGCCTTTCAACGTATTTCCTGCATTGTTGAGATATCGAAATAAAATACAAATAATTACAAGAAATTTTTCCATAGTTTCAATTGAATAATAAACGGATTGTTATCATGAATCATTATTTTCTAAATTAATATAAAGTTTGCGAATCCCCGCCCCACATGATTTAAGATAGAAATGTATTATTGTGAGCAGTTGTAGCACGTGACTGTTTTTCATTTCGCCAATCAGCTGATGAAGAGCAAGGGTCAGGGATTGTATAGAGAGAAGTTTAGACAAGAGAGTTAAGGTTTACAAACGCATAAGTGTGAATAACAATGTATTCTCATGTATTTTTATCTTTAACGGCTCTATATTTCATTAGGTACATTAACATTTTCATTTAATCATTTGTATTTTATTTAATGTAACGAATAAACTATCAAAAACCTATATCATTATTTATATTTAGCCCGTAAGGTACTACAATACAGTTTTAATTAAGAAATACATCAAATTCGTTTTCCGTTGGTGTAGAAAAGAATAGAATTTAATGCAATTAATAAACATCAATATTGATTTTATGATAAATAAATACGCCCTGAATTCCATTCAAATTGCAGTGATTGAATCGACATTCACTTTGTAACACTTCATAATGAATTATGATTTAGTAAAAACCGTTGCTGTTACTAGTAACATTTATAATAATAATAAAAGCTTTTTTGTAAATTTAATCATAAGCCATAAAAAATTTAAAAAATATAAATGTACGGGTAACAACAATTTTTATGAAAATGACCGGCATTTTTCTGAAGAACTCCTTAGATGCTATCGATCTTTAGTCATGTCAAATCATTGTTAAAGATATACCATGGGATTGTAATGCCTCATGAAGGGTGCACACTTCAAATAAATATATGGCTTCCACTCTCTGGGGATAAAGCTTATTACGGCTTGTAGGGTTTGAAGCAAATTGGAATTTGATGCTCGAAACGTATTGATAAAAGTGAATGCTCAGTCAGTCAGATCAAAGGAAATATCTCGAGAAAGAGAAATCAGTACAATGCCTTATATCTGATATGATACAAGCGGATGAGTCTCCTTCGGTTTGACTTGAGGGGAGACTTTTGATCTGTATGGAAATCTTTGCCAAACGTGTTTTATCATTTCCACATTTTATTTACCCTTTGGAAGTTTTCGTCATATTTTAGAAATAAAGATACGGATATTCTGATAAATAAAATACTTATTTACATTTTAATAATGGTTCAATCTATGTGGAGCATATGTATTTCTCATTTTGTATCCAAGCTAAGCAATCTGCCGCTGGTAAAAAATCCGTAATTAAAATCGCTACAGTATTTCAGTTTATGTTATTTTGAACATGCTGTTGGTTCTCTGTGCTCTTGGCTTGAGGGCAGTTGATGGAATCAATATGCTCTATATAGGGAGTTGATATGGAATAATGATGATGATGACTCTGTGCCTACTTAGAGGTGTGGAGACAGGAAAAAAGGGAGGATCTACTCTAGTATTTTAAATGAGAAGAGTACGTAGATTTATTTAAAATCTTCTAGGTTTTATAAGAATGTTTTGAGCCTGAATATTGAAACTAAAAATAAAAATAATGGTATTCATGGTTTTATGTGTTTTTACAGAAAAATTTAGGGCAAAAGCAGAACTATCATAAAAAGTTTTTTTAATGAATTAAGTCAGGACCGGCAGTCCACATGTGGTAAGCTACACTTTTCTGAAAGTATGATACTAATATATTTTTTTATTATCTTTTTTTTTTACTAAATTAGTTTATTTCTTTTCAGGTTTGTACTGTCCTGCCCACCTCACTGGCGCTCCAACAAGACGTTTTGCCCGTGGTCCTTCAAGGGGTGGCTCTAGGAGACGTTAGGGGACGGGACAGTGGGTGACGGTGCGCGCCGGGAACGATGAGAACTACTGCGCCGAGCTGCGCAACTGTACCGCTGTTATGAAGAACCAAGTTGCCAAGTTCAACGACCTTCGCTTCGTCGGCAGGAGCGGCAGAGGTAATAGTCTACCATTCCCTTAACGTTAGCAATGTATTGTGTACCGTCCTGCCGCCCCACTGACGCTCCAACAAGATAATAATTGTAATCAGATTACTGTCTGATTACAATTATGGCTTATTGTGACGGCTGTAATCAGTTAGCTAAATATTAATTTGTGTCTGTTGTGTACCTACTGTTGAATATATGCTAACAAAATATGCAGATATTTTTTTCCGTCGGCGTCAGGTGATAGTGGTTTCCTTCCACCGTTTAACACGAAGCGCGACTCTACCATTCTTGATAATTAATTAGGTATTTAGTCATTACAAAACTGTCCTCGTCCGCCTTGCGATGTGAAGTGGATAGCGCGTTGGGCTACAAAGTATGGTGTCGCAGGTTAGTTCAATATGAAATACTGATTTGATACTTTGAACTGGTGCTAGAAGACTGTTAATAGATCTTCCCTTCATGTAACAAATTATCAAGATTCACTGTATTGGTGGAACCAATGCTCTATTAGATGCGGCGGATAAGGAAATTAGTAACAGATTTTTGCAAAATACTTATTTTTTATTTAATTCGAAAATCACTAAAACATTAACTTCAACGCACTCAAAGATAAACAAACTTCTTTCTGGAGATAACATTTATGTAATATTTCATTTGATATGCATCGATTTCAACTTAAAGAATCCTACCTTCCCCTACGTGGAATGCTAAAGGATATTTAATTAGTCTGCGATTCCTTTTGGTAATGAAATCAACACCGGTGGAAAATTGAGACAAGTCCTTTAACCTGCAGTACATTCTGTATGGCTTCGGGTCACTTTTCATTTAATTTGTGCTGTCCCCAAGTAAAACTGTGGAAGACTTAAGTACTTTCGTAATGCCTTTCCTTCACTGAAGGGTCAGTACTAAATCGTTTATCGCCAAAACCCCGTGACATTATAATAGATGAATAATACATAAAAAAATATTACAAATAGTCTTTAATTGACTCGAATGGTTTGAATTTATTTTTATAATGTTTTATATCTCTTGCCTAAATATAGACTTATAATGCTCAATATAATAATGATTTTTACACTTCTTTCCGTAATATTCTATCCTAAATAACGGTGCAGACGGCTGTGACCAATAACCATAAAAATTGTACTTTCCTCTATACGCCTAATGGTGCATAGGGCACTGCTTTGATAAATTGTTACATAAAGTCAAGGATGATCAGTTTTACTTATCACATATGAAATATTTTTGAAGGAGCAGCGTGAATAATAATAATAAATCACATTGAACTATAGTTGTAAACAACTCACAACTATGGTTTTCAGATATTATTTGTAAACGGTTTTATTAATGAGAACTTGTAATTGACTACTTTACTTACAATGTGATTTTTGAATTGTAATAGCTGTATGTTCACAGTCAAAACAAAAAAAAAAAAAAAAAAAAACAACCAATATAATGCCTAGAAATATTGGGATATTTCGCAATATTTGTATGCTGAAAATGTCAAACGTTAAAAAATCCGTATTGAATAAGATATTGATAACAAATAAGTGCATAAAAGTTCAAGGAAATCGAGCCGTTAAACTGTCAGAATAATTTAAGCGTCCTTTAATCGGAAATAAAAAAAAAGCGAATCATTCTTCCCCTCCGGAGGCAACTTCATCATTAAGACTTGTTTAGTTGTTATTAAAAATTCACCACACGCCACTTCCACGATCCTGAAGTGAACCTCCCCTGTGTAGTTAGAGCTTATTTTTTCCAGTATTTAGGAAGTCGGGAGAAAAAACATCCTTAAAACAAAAGGCCTAATAGGAGGGGATTCGAAAAACTCTGAGCAAAGCATATCAGAAAGGGACGTTTAAGGATTACCAAAATAATAAAAAATAACGTGTGTTTGATTTTTTACGCTGTAAATGGATTTCAATCTTTTTATATATGTTTAAGGAACCGGTCATGGTTATTTGGTATTTGATATTAAATTCATATTTTAATTTATAAAGCGCATTGTTTAAATTTGAGATATATTTATAATTTTTATGATATCTGTGACTTAACTAACAGTCAAATGTTTGTTTAAAAATTCAATGTAAGTGTTTTATTAAAGGAAATAAATCAATCAATTTTATGGCAAACCGTATTTGTGGCTACTTTTAACTAGTTGAAAATGTCAATACCCTACTAAAAAGTACAAAACGAGATGTGGTAACATTTTCGTTTTACATTATTCTTAACTTAACTTCTGATCGCAGTGAAGATCGTAACCACAGAACCACAAAACAACTTAATATAAAAAAAATTGTAGCAGATACATTAAATTTCTATGGTCTTTCGAGACTACTAATAACAAAAAAAAAAACTGTGCCAGAAATGTAGGAAAACTTGTTGTGTGAAACCTTGAGATTTTAATCAGTAATTTTTTTGGTTACTCACAGTCTTTCGAAAAATTAAAGGTATTTGTTGGACCATTTTTTTATTTATTTAAAATTATTCCATATTTTTTCTGCCTCACCCTGATTGGGTTGAAGACACTTCATATTACAAGAGTACCCCGTACTTTACACTTCCTCTGTGTTACTGTGTAGGTCGTTATACGCCCCCTTCCCTCCCACACGGCACTACCACCACCGCACCCTTAGGTTATTGCCAGTTAAAACGACGACTTTTCACTTTGTACGCTTCTCATTATTATTCTTATATTTTGATTTATATTTTCTTTTGACGTGTGCGTTGATTCTAAAAAAGCATTTTTTAAAAAGAATATGTTATGAGAAACTGATGGTATACATGGTATAACAAAACTAGTTTATGGTACAACCCGAAAACACCTAAATCTGCATCATATTTGGGAGTCGAATGTGTAACGTGACTTTTTGAATCTAAGCATGAAATTTTTTTCTCCTTCTCATTAAAGCTTTCATTAGTCCCTACTGCAGATTAATTAAAATTTGCACAGAAATTCATTTTAAAATGCTGTTTTTTTATTTTGTTTTACTTATGGATGGTATTAATTTGACCTAAATACAAGAAATTTGAAGAACAGTTTGCAGCAATCTATGTGGAAAAAAAATCAACTTCGTACTCGGTTTTTCTCGAAAACTATGGATCAAATAAAAAAGATTCATTCTACAAAATCAACCCCTAATATTATGTAGATTCACTGGTTTCCCGCTTGTAAATCGAGTTTTGTGACACCATGTAGATAAAATGAGTATGGCTCAGTGGTATTCAGTTAGAACCAGCTAATTAAACTCACCAAAGGCCGTTTTTGCGAAAAAACATTAAGGAAAGTCAAAATGACCTAGATTTTCCAGATATTGTGGGTACACTTAAACGTTATTTACTAAAAAAACTATAAAGTTTTTGCGGAAAAAAAAACAGTTACGTCAAACACAATGCAAAGTGTAGATAAAACGTTTGTGTGTACTACGAAATTAAAAACAATACTGAAAACATGTCTTGGAAATTGCAAAACTGAAAATATAACAATATGAAAAAATGGAGGTGAAAGGAGTGGCTCTGGAGAAATTCCACATCATGTATTTACATATAAATATCGTTTAATAAAAATGATTTTAGTTTTAAATTTTAAAAGGTGAGAATAACAAAATTTTGGCGACCTACTCAAATAAGTCAACTACTTTGTAGGTAATATATATAGAAAAAAATTTGCCGGAGAAAGTTATTGTTAATGAAAAAAACTAAACCTTCCCAAAATAGTACTTTTTGATCGACGCACACTCGGCGTGCAAGGGTCGTTATCCATCTACAATTTTCCACTTTGCGCCCACTTTTATATTCCTGCTCCGCCCTCGATCCGCGTCGGGGGGGTCGCGACCGCTCCACCCCGCCCCCTCAGAGTAATTTTCTTTTCGTATAGTGCACACCACTTAATTATACACAGTCATTAACTAGTATTTTTTTTTTTTTAAAAATTTTAAAAAAAAATTTTTTTTTAAAAAAAATTTTTTTTTTTTAAAGGGGGTTTTTTAAAAAATTTTTTTTTTTTATTTGGGAAAATTTTTTTTTAAAAAAAAAAAAAAAAAGGGGGGTTTTTTTTTTTTGGGGGGGTTTTTTTTTTTTCCCGGTTTAATAAAATGTTTAAAATTTTTTTTTTAAAAAAAAAATTATTTTTTTTTTTTAAAAAAAAAAAAAAGGAGGAAACCCAAAAATTTTTTAAAAAAAAAGGAAATTTTTTTAAAAACCCAAAATTTTAAAAAAAAAGGGAAAAAAAAAAAAAAAAAATTTTGTTTTTTGGGTTTTTTTTAAAAAGGAAAAAAAAAAACCTTAAAAAATTTTTTTTTTTTTAAAAAAAAAAATTTAAAAGGAAGGGAAAAAAAAAAAATTAAAAAAAAAAAAACCGGAAAAAATTTTTTGGGAAATTTTTTTCCCAAAACCCGGGAAAGGGGGGTTTTTCCCCAAAATTTTTTTCCCGGGGGGTTTTTCCCCCCTGGGAGGGGAATTTCCCCCTTGGGGCCCCCTTTTTTAAAAAATTTTTTTTTAAAACCCCCCCAAAAAAAAAAATTTCGGGGGCCCCCAAAAAATTTTGGGGGGGGGGGGTTTTGGGGGGGGGGGGGGGGGGGGGGGGGGGGGGGTTTTTTTTTTTTTTTTTTTTTTTTTTTTTTTTTTTAAATTTTGCCCCCTACCCCTTTTTTTAAAAATTTTTTAAAAAAAAGGGGGGGGGTTTTTTTTTTTTTTTGGGGGAAAAAATGGGCCAAAAACCCCCGGGGGAAAAAAAAAAACCCCCCCGGGGGGGGGGGGAAAAAAAAAAAAAAAAACCCCCCCCTTTTTTGGGGGGAAACCCCAAAAAATTTTTTAAAAAAATTTTTTTTTGGGGTTTTTCCCCCCCCAAAAAAAAAAAAAAAAATTTTTTTTAAAAAATTTTTTTAAAAAAAAATTAAAAAAGGGGGGTTTGTTTTTTAAAAATTTTTTTTTTTTTAAAAAAAAAAAAAAAGGGAATTTTTTTTTTAAAAAAAAAAAAAATTTTTTTAAAAAAAAACACCGGGGTTAATTTTTTAAATTTTAAAAAAAACCCAAAAAATTGGCCCCCGGGAAAAAAATTTTTTCCAAAGGGGGGGAAAAAAAAAAAAAAAAAATTTTTTTGGGGGGGGTTTTTTTTTTTTTAATTTTTAAAAAATTTCCAAATTTCCCTTTTTTTTTCCCTTTTTTTTTTTTTTAAAAAAAATTTTTTTAAAAAATTTTTTTTTTTAATTAAAAAAAAAATTTTTTTTTTTTTTAAAAAAAAATTTTTTTTTTAAAAAAAAATTTTTTTAAAAAAATTTTTTTTTTAAAATTTTTTTTAAAAAAAAAAAAAATTTTTTTTGGGGTTTTTTTTTTTTTTCCGGGCCCCAACAAAGGGTTTGGGGCCTTCATTCCCTGAACTTAGGGAAAAATTAGGGGGGAAGGGGTCTGGCCCGGGCCCAACTGACCGGATCCTTCCAACAAACCCCCCCCAAAGATAAACCCTTTTAATTAGAATTTTTTGCCCCCCCCCTTGATTCCAAAAATTAAAAATTGAAAAATTATTTAAACGAGATAAACAAAGTTCTTTCCTAGAGATAACATTTATGTAATATTTCATTTATTTGTGCTGTCCCCAAGTAAAACTGTGGAAGACTTAAGTACTTTCGTAATGCCTTTCCTTCACTGAAGGGTCAGTACTAAATCGTTTATCGCCAAAACCCGTGACATTATAATTGAATAATACATAAAAATATTACAAATAGTCTTTAATTGACTCGAATGGTTTTTATAATGTTATATTCTTGCTAAATATAGACTTATAATGCTCAATATAATAATGATTTTACCACTTCTTTCCGTAATATTCTATCCTAAATAACGGTGCAGACGGCTGTGACCAATAACCATAAAAATTGTACTTTCCTCTATACGCCCTAATGGTGCATAGGGCACTGCTTTGATAAATTGTTACATAAAGTCAAGATGATCAGTTTTACTTATCACATATGAAATATTTTTGAAGGAGCAGCGTGAATAATAATATTATCACATTTGAACTATAGTTGTAAACAATCACAACTATGGTTTCAGATATTATTTGTAAACGGTTTTTATTTATGAGAACTTGTAATTGACTACTTTACTTACAATGTGATTTTTGAATTGTAATAGCTGTATGTTCACAGTCAAAACAAAAAAAAACAAAAAAAAAAAAACCATATATGCCTAGAATATTGGGAATATTCGCAATATTTGTATGCTGAAAATGTCAAGTTAAAAAATCCGTATTGAATAAGATATTGATAACAAATAAGTGCATAAAAGTTCAAGGAAATCGAGCGTTAAACCTGTCAGAATAATTTAAGCGTCCTTTAATCGGAAAAAAGCGAATCATTCTTCCCCTCCGGAGGCAACTTCATCATTAAGCTTTTTAGTTGTTATTAAAAATTCACCACACGCCACTTCCACGATCCTGAAGTGAACCTCCCTGTGTAGTTAGAGCTTATTTTTTCCAGTATTTAGGAAGTCGGGAGAAAAACATCCTTAAAACAAAAGGGCCTAATAGGAGGGGATTCGAAAAACTCTGAGCAAAGCATATCAGAAAAGGGACGTTTAAGGATTACCAAAATATAAAAAATAACGTGTGTTTGATTTTTACGCTGTAAATGGATTCAATATTTTTATATGTTTAAGGAACCGGTCATGGTTATTTGGTATTTGATTAAATTCATATTTTAATTTATAAAGCGCATGTTTAAATTTGAGATATATTTATAATTTTTAGGATATCTGTGACTTAACTAACAGTCAAATGTTTGTTAAAAATTCAATGTAAGTGTTTTATTAAAGGAAATAAATCAATTTTTATGGCAAACCGTATTTGTGGCTACTTTTAACTAGTTGAAAATGTCAATACCTACTAAAAAGTACAAAACGAGATGTGGTACATTTCGTTTACATTATTCTTAACTTAACTTCTGATCGGCAGTGAAGATCGTAACCACAGAACCAACAAACACTTAATAAAAAAAATTGTAGCAGATACATTAATTCTATGGTCTTCGAGACTACTAATAACAAAAAAAACTGTGCCAGAAAGTAGGGAAAACTTGTTGTGTGAAACTTGAGATTTTAATCAGTAATTTTTTTGGTTACTCACAGTCTTCGAAAAATTAAAGGTATTTGTTGGACCATTTTTTTATTTATTTAAAAATTATTCCATATTTTTTCTGCCTCACCCTGATGGGTTGAAGACACTTCATATTACAAGAGTACCCCGTACTTTACACTTCCTCTGTGTTACTGTGTAGGTCGTTATACGCCCCCTTCCCTCCCACACGGCACTACCACCACCGCACCCCTAGGTTATTGCCAGTTAAAACGACGACTTTTCACTTTGTACGCTTCTCATTATTATTCTTATATTTTGATTTATATTTCTTTGACGTGTGCGTTGATTCTAAAAAAGCATTTTTAAAAAGAATATGTTATGAGAAACTGATGGTATACATGGTATAACAAAACTAGTTTATGGTACAACCCGAAAACACCTAAATCTGCATCATATTTGGAGTCGAATGTGTAACGTGACTTTTGAATCTAAGCTTGAAATTTTTTTCTCCTTCTCATTAAAGCTTTCATTAGTCCCTACTGCAGATTAATTAAAATTGCACAAATTCATTTTAAAATGCTGTTTTTTTATTTTGTTTTACTTATGGATGGTATTAATTTGACTAAATACAAGAAATTTGAAAACAGTTTGCAGCAATCTAGTGGAAAAAAAATCAACTTCGTACTCATTTTTCTCGAAAACTATGGATCAAATAAAAAAAGATTCATTCTACAAAATCAACCCCTAATATTATGTAGATTCACTGGTTTCCCGCTTGTAAATCGAGTTTTGTGACACCATGTAGATAAAATGAGTATGGCTCAGTGGTATTCAGTTAGAACCAGCTAATTAAACTCACCAAAGCCGTTTTGCGAAAAAACATTAGGAAAGTCAAAATGACCTATTTTCAGATATTGTGGGTACACTTAAACGTTATTATCTAAAAAAACTATAAAGTTTTTGCGGAAAAAAAAACAGTTACGTCAAACATAATGCAAAGTGTAGATAAAACGTTGTATGTACTCGAAATTAAAAACAATACTGAAAACATGTCTTGAAATTGCAAAACTGGAAATATAACAATATTAAAAAAGGTTGGTGAAAGGAGTGTCTCTTGGAGAATTTCCACATCTGGATTTACATATAATATGTTAATAAAATATTTTAGTTTAAATTTTAAAAGGGTGAGGTACAAATTTTGGACCTACGCAAAAAATCAACTACTTTGTAGGTAATATATATAAAAAATTTTTGCCGGAAAAAGTTATTGTTATTTGGAAAAATCAAAACTTTAAGAAATAGTCAATTTTTGTATCGACGCACAATCCGGCGTGCAAGGGTCGTTCATCTTAACATTTTTCCACTTTGCGCCCCTTTTATTCTGCTCCCCTCGATCCGCGGGTCGCGACCCTCCACCCACGCCCCCTCAGGTAATTTTTCTTTTCGTATCAGGTGCACTCCACTTAATATACCACGTCATTAACTAGTAACTGGTAGTGTTCATTTGGAAAATAAATCGCTTTAATGCGATATCCTTGAAACATTGATATGAGAATTTTTGTTTATAGAAAATATGAAACATATGACAAACTAGAATAATGCATCACGGTAATGTAAAGACACCTTAAGCGTATTTTATACGGAACATTTACATTATTTTATACGGGGTATTTACATTATTAGCTATATCAACAATTTTCTAAGTGTAAAATACGATAATAAATTAGTATAGCGTTTAAAAAATATACATACTCTTTTGACAGACAGTTTTATAGTTGTAGCAAAAATATAGGTATTTAAATTTCAAATGCCAGAGAGTTAGTGCCTGATATTTTTATCATTAGTTATAACGTAATAAGTAAAATTTGAAAGCAATAGTATTAAATTTTATGATATATTGCAGCCACATTCTTGGTAATTGTGAAATCTATGGTTTTAATAGGGCTCACTGAATAGCCAATAGCCATAGCTTTCACAATTAACATAACCCTACTCAAAATATAAGTGACAATAATTTAGTATGAGGAAAAAACTAACTTACTATCACGCCATTTCCCCGAAGGGGTAGGTAGAGAGAATATAACGCCACGCAGTCTGTCTTCGCACACTTCCCTTGCTTCCTCCACATTCAAACATCTTCTCATTCTCCCACGTCGATCATTCCGTGCCCGAAATTAGGGCAAAATACAAGGCTGAGTTAAACATTATCGACGAAATTAAGAAAGGTCTTTTAAGATGGTTTGGTCATGTGGAGCAAATGAATGAAGAAAGGACGGCTAAAAGGATTTATGATACGAGTGTGTCTGGATGTAGAAGTCCAGGAAGGCCGAGAAAGGCCGAGAAAGACTTGGTATGATCAGGTACAAAAAATATTTGAAAGTAGAAAAACTATTAATTTTTATTTTCATTAATACTTTTGATTTTAAACAATCAAATAACAGAGCCGTTTTTCAGTTTTTTTTTTAAAATAAACAATTTTAGACACTTTTAGCATTTATCTGGGAACTTATCTCTAGATAAACAAAGAAAAAGTACTTTTGACCGTGTACCTGTAACATGTACCTACACTAAAATTATCCTGTACACGATAAAAAAAAATTATTAAAAGGATATGCCAGAATTGTACTATTTACTAAGTTAACAAATTAGTTCGTTATACGCCTGTTTCCGGAATTCTTTCACAACTTAAGCCCGAAAGCTTGTTAAACATCTTAAGACTTCCTATTCCCTTTATCAGGCAAGACCACGCCCCTCGTTTTTTTTATTTCCCCCGCAAGGAAGGTTTTCTCTCCGTTTTTAATTATCGAACCACTCATTCCTAATTATTGCTATAAGGGAGCGGAGTGGAATAACAGCGGGATTATCAGAACTGGGCGCAAATTGGCCAACAGTGGGAATTGAAAAGTCAGTGTTTCAGGCATTTTCTGGCATTTTTCTGGCAGTTTCTCTCTCCCCCTTCCTCTGTCACATACCTCCGCTCTACTAGCAGTCTCCAATTAAAGGGGCTTTAGAATAATTAAAAAAATAATTTTGAGATGCCTCAAATGTTTTATTTAGTAATTTTAAATAAGCATTTTAGCTACGAAAATGAATAGGTACCGTCGCGTTGCGTCGTGATTTGTCGGCTACTAAACACGATTTAAAACGTTGAGTCTCTGATTTTTAATGAATCTGTATATTTAAAGTATGCTTCCATTTAAAACGTTGAGTAAAAAAAGTTTTTTTTTTTCCAAATATTTAACGACGCAAATCGAACGAAAAAATTTTGCGTGGTATTTTTACAATAAACTCAAAATAAAATTCGAAGAGGAATATTGAATTACCTATTTTCAATACAAGAAAATCATCATTATAACTTTGATGTTAGTTTTTTCTACACCGAAAATATAAACAACTTATCGCAACATTTTAGCAAAAATATGAAAAATGTAAGAACTTCTTTACCAGCGAGGGTTGCGCAAAAAATGCAAAGGTCGTCGCGAGGATAAATCACACCCATCCGTTGTAAATAGCTGTTTATTTTTTGATAGAGTCAGTTGCTCTCCCCCGTGGGAAGGCAATATTATGCGAATTTTCCTCCCCCGCGACACCCCCGACCCGCCGCCACTTGCTTCTGACGTTTTTGACAAATGTTTTAACGACATGTCGACACAGAACCTCTGCCCTAACCCCGCACCCCTACTCAAGCGAGGACCGGCTATGACTTACCCCTACGCAAATATGTCTATAATACATAAATATGCGAATTGTATAAATGTACGTAGGTATATCGTACGTGTGATATTCTTTGAAATAAAAGTCTTGAATACCCATATTATTTTCCACTGCCCAAGACTAATCATTAGTGATATAAATTGCCTAACATTTTTCTTCTAATTTTTTGGACAGCCTCCACTCGTTTGCAAGTGACATTGGCTTAAACAAAAATAAATAAATAACGAAAAAGTAAATATATATTTTAGTACAGCATTATTTCTATAGTTTTGGTTCGTTTATCAAAACATTTTTTAAAAGTTAATACCAAGAAATGGATAATTGCTCCATGTTAGTAAAACTCAAAATCGCCTAGTGAGAGCGTAAGCCTTGTGAGAGCATAGCCTATTCTCCATATCTAAAGCATAATACGGAGCGAAACATGGTCAATGCGAATAAAAGAAAGAAAAATGTCGGATGCTTTCGATTTGGGGTGATACACTTTGTCCTTCAGGAACTTAAAATTACCAAAAAATTCTCAACAAGCGAGTGCGAATATGTCTAGCAAAGGATGAGCGGAGGCGATATGTAAAACTCAGCATTGAGCAGCCAGAAGAAGAAAGTTAAATAGAGCTATTTTAAAAGCAAAAGTCTAAAAGGTAAAAAAATTAAGTAACTACATAAAATAAAAAAATAGCTAGCTAAAAACTATCAAAATTACTGTTTTAAACCAGGTTGTGGTCTGGTGGTAGATTCGAGGACTCCGAATTAGAATCTCTAGGTTCGAATCCCACTACAGCACAACTTGTTTCCTGCTTTCTGACACAGTTATTTCCGACTATTTGAAAGCAGTCCCAAAACTAAAATATTTAAAAAATATCATAGAACTCAAATGTTTATTTTAATCAAAAAAAAAAATTTAAAAAAAAACCGTACCTAATGTTTGTCAAATCAAGTTACCTTTTTTTAAAAAATATTTAAATTATCTTAAATTTTAAATATCCAGCTGATAAGAAAAGAAAAGAGTAAGTATTAAGAACCTGGAGAACAGAAAGAGATATATTAATGAATAAATAAGTCGTTTCTCCAGAAACCAAAAGCCAAAAGTGCTTCATAAAATATGGACCATATTCCGCCGCTGTTTGCCTCATTTTCTTATTGCTGTTTGTTGGGAGACTTATGAAAAAAAGATGAACAGAACAACCAGACAAATGGAATGGAAATACTCTTTGGAGAGATTTTTTGGAGCTGCGAAATATTCTTTTCTGTAAATATGAGATGAATCATAACGAAATGACGTTAGAGTATAGGACTTAAAATTACTTATTTTTTCTCCTGTGTCCGAGAAATGTTGTACTTTAATACATATAATGTAATACCTGTATAAAGACACAATCATTTCAAATTTTTTAGAGTAGGTTAATAACAGAAAAAAGTTACGAACTCAATAATTTCCTGTAGATGTAAGTCCGTCTCATGGTATATTGGTGGCGCGTTTGGCTATCGTAGATAAAGTCGCGGGTTCGAGGGGGTAGATGATATTTCGAGCTTTATTAATTTTAAACTAACTGGACTTTTTTTGGCGAATATCGGCCAATAATTTGGCTAATTTTGTATGAAGAACAATAAATTATGACAATTTATTGCGTAGGGGATTTTTAAAGTTTTTTCTTAAAAGGTTTTTGGTTTAATTTTTGGGTCTCACCTTTGTCTATAATATCATTAAGTTAATATTACTTGTTGTACTAATGCAGTAATACCAATTGCACAATTTGGTGTGGATTAAGGAAAGTAGCAGTAGTATTGTGTAAAGAGTCATATTTAAATACTTTAAGCTATCGTGAAAGATGAATACGGGCATTTAGAAAAACCAAAAAAAAAAATTGCCATTACTGTAACGTTTTAATTTTTATACTTTTGGCTATATTTTTTACAAATTATCTTTCGTTGAGTTTTATAACTCTTAGCATTACAAACATGTGTTTATAAAAAACTAACAAATTATAAAAATTAAAAAAGAAGACGGCTAAGAAAATACAAACATACAAGGGACAGTATGTAGGTACCCAGAAGGTTTCTCTCCACTAAAGTAAAATATTAAAAAAGCTTTATTGTCCGGTATTAAAACGTTTTCAGTACTAAAACTGTTTACGTCTTCCAACGATAGACCCAAGATATGCATAATTCCACTAGATAAACTGAATTGTAGGTATATCGCATTCTTTACGGTAGATTTTTAGTGGATTCACCCAAGACCCTCCATTGCCATTTATAATAGCGTAGAATAAGAGATCTCTCTTTCATGGTCCCGAGATAAGCATTTCATCTTATTTAAATAAATATGCTATGACCGTGGAATGGCGAGGGGGGAGGGGCGGGGGAAGGGAGGTAATATGGATGCTGTGTGTAGCCGCGTCTTAAGCAGGGTACGTTGACTTAGCTGCTCAGCTTTATGTCTTTTGTGATATTCTGTATGATAAAGTTTTCAAACATTTTTCTTACTATTAAGCTGATCATTCCTGTTATATGATGTTAGTAGCGCAGTAAAAAACTTGATATAGTATGAACTGTTTTATATTTCACTATTGAATGCTAGGATTTCATTGTTATAACTACTCTAAAAATGCCGTAATAGAATAAGTAATGAAGTAGGAACATGAACAAAAAATTGATCACAAGCAGTTTTTTTAAAAATACAGCTAGTTATTACACTGCAGTCATTTAAATTTAATAAAACAACTCACAATGCTGAACATTCTTATCTATGTACAATGTACATAGTATATCAGAAGCCTTACTGATTAATAAATAGTCTGCCATCTCCACGGCTAGCTTGCCGTGGTTGATTTGGATGTAAAAGTTGATTTTGTCCACGCCGCGCCGCCAGATGTATCTACTCGATCCTCTCGTTTAATTTTATCAAAGGTTACAAAATCTTTTTAAGTAAAAGAAAGTCGTGTGTGTGAAAAACAAGGCAAATAACAATGCAATTCCCGCATGAAAAAATAACAAAGAAACCAATGTTTTACACATTATTTAACTATCGCTGAATTCCGTTTTACTCAATTATTTGATTCGGTCTGTACATAATATTTGGTTTTGTACTTATTTTCTGTTTATTGATTTCCTTTATTTATTTATTTTATCGTTTTTACGCCCATAGGATTTTTACATAGACATTTTTAAATGATTACACAGTAGGTAGCTATTCATTACCGCCAGAGATGGCATCCAGACACTGTTCCCTAAAATGCACTAGATTTGTGTTGAAAACATCAATATTGTTAGTATACTTGTTAGCCAGTGCGTGCATTCTTCGTATGGGTGAGTATGTATTTTTAAAAAATATTTTTATGAACACAAAGAATTAGGAATATATGATGCGATTGCCGCGCTGTGTGTAGAAGTCGAAGAAGGCCGAGCAAGACTTACAATTGGTCATGTAAAAAATCGGAAAATTCGGTGTGCGTGCATGAGAGATGCAAGTGTGCCTTGGCAGAGAGGTGTGGCGTTCTATACTCTTTGTCTACCCTTTCCGGGAAATGGCGCTGGCGTGATGTTCAGTTAGTTAACAAGCGGGGCGTAAGAAAATATATCATGAGCGACCAAGTTAACGGTCTTGCCGCTTAATGGGGCAACACTTATTTATGAATACTAGAGGGGGCATTTTGCATTAAAACTGGAGTCCCACCCCCGGCTCTATCAACAGTCACCAGGGTATAAGGAAGACGAGAGAGAGAGGAGTCAGAAGATATCGAGGAGTATGGGAGTGAGGAGAGGAGATAAGAAGGCATGTTGTCCTGCCAAATGTTGCGGCCACTATGGTCCAGACCAGGGCCCAAATCTTGACTTATTATTCTGGAAAATGCCTCTAGTCTTGTGTTTTCTCAAAACTATCATAGTACTAAATTTTTTCCGCCAAGAAAAAAAATACGTAGGTTATTAGGAAAATATCATTCTGATCCTGTTCTTTGAATTACGGACTCTATAATAAAATACAATACTAATATCTATTAGGTACCCTAGAAATCATATTGATAGATATATAATATAAAAACGCAAGTTTTTATTTTGTACAGTAAAAGAACGTAATATTAGTAAATTTAATGCGAATCCTCTCAATTTCAGTTTCTGGGAAACACGGGAAACTCAATAAATACGTAAAAAAGTTAAGATTGTCCATAATCGAAAATATATAAAATTTATGTAGAGATCGTAAAGTGTTTGAAATGTTTCAAATATCTGAGAGTATTTTTTTACTTTCATAGCAAATTTATAGCAAAAAATTAATTTTCATTTGAAAACTTCAATACATTTCATAGCTTCCGCATCGCATCTCTTTCTGGCGCTGTCTGGCTTTTCTATTTCCAACATAACCCTAAAAATAGAATGGTTTTATATGAATTCTGCAAGGTGACGTTTTTATAGCACCCCGCCTTAAGGTTGCGCCTTGCTTATTCAATTATAGAAACCCTTAAACTTTGTACGTGATGGATCGTGGAACATCATTAGGGGGAGGCAACACAAAACAAAAGGTGCCAAGTATTTACACCAAACATCCACGAGATACATTTTTACGTGCAGGAATGAAGCTTTCTGTAAAAATTAAAGGGTTCGAATTCTTTCTGGAATTGGAAAATGAATATAAATGCGACATCGGCTGTTACCGGTAGTTCAGTATCAGTGCGAAAAGCAGTAAAAAATAGTACCCTATCTGTACGGGCTTGTAAGCTCCCTACACTGGTGTATAGCGGATAGCGAGAAGCGGGACAATTATGGCCTTATAAATTAATTTATTATAAGGACATAAATGTGTATGTGTAAACTCGAAGGACCTTTTGCGTGTAATCACATCTGCACCAATAATTTCCACAATATAAAATATAAAGTATCGTCAGGATCAGGAAAAACCAACAGCAAAGAAATTACTCCACTAACCTTGAAGTAGGTATCACATTGGTTCCTCGTATTGGTACAGCGATGGGTGATGGGCTATCAGCGGTTGTAGATATAGCTTGAAGCACAGCAATCTTTATTCGTGGCTTAGGCGGCGGGATTATAATAATAAATTAGCGGGTTTATTAAATAGGAAATACCGGGGCGACAAGGCGTGCTTGTGAATGCATCTTGCGTGTGACAATTTGTGGAACATATGAAATTCAAAATTAGTGGGTAGATACTCCGCATATTAGAGACCTGACAACAAATATACACCTATATATAGGAAATCATTGGTTCAGGCCAAAACACTATCTAACATATATACACAAAAATAAATTCGTGTTATATAAACATTTGTACCGATTACTGTAAAGAAATAGCCTTTAAATTATAATAATATTAAAAATAACCAATACAATACTTAATGCATGGAACTAAAACCATATTTTTAACAAAGATATTACATGCAAAATAAAAAAGCATCTCATCTTCAATATTCTAGATCAATTAGATTTTTATCCTTTAAAATTTTGTTTCATATGTAACAAAAAATATCTGGTTTATAATTTGTTTGTGATAATAGTTTTGGAAGTTCAAAAAATACAATCCTTCATAATATCTAAATGTTTTATAATCAGTAAAATCTATATAATTATTGAATCATTTTTGTTTTTTTGTAAGTTTGATTTAAATTGTAAATGATATAAATATGTTACGTTACTAAAATGTTGTAAATCTTATTAAAGTGTTTTATTTGTAAAACTCACAGACACATAATTTTAATTTTGTTATAAAAAATATTATACATATATAAAAATGGGGTAACAAAACTCGTGGTACAACTCGAAAACTGGTGAATCTTCATCATATTTGGAGTCAAATATGTAGTGTGACTTTTAAATCTGAGCTTGAAAATTTTTTTTAAAGGTTTTCAAAAGTAAATTTGCACAAATTCTTGTAAATGATTGTACATTTGATAAATATTAGCAAAAAAATATCGGGAAAAAATAAACTTCTTCAATTTTCTCGAAAACTATGGGTTAAATTTAAAAAAAAACTACAAAATCGACTCCAAATGTAATGTAGATTTACTGACTTCTCTCTTGTACATCGAGTTTGGTTACACGGTGAATTATAATAAATAGGTTTAAAATTAAAAACTTTGTCGTTCTTACTGTTTATAATTTTTCAACTATAGTTTTATATTTTGGGTGTATAAACTTTCTGTGATGTATAATGTAATCACTAACAACAAGTCACAGAAGTGTCTTGGTAGGATCTTAAAAAAACACTGTAATACCTTTATGTATGTATAAATATTTATCTTTTATTTTACGTGTATAATAAACAAAAGTATGTATTTAAAAAATAAAGGTATATGATAATATAATAAATACATTTAATAAAATTTTCCTTTGTTTTCCAGGAAAATCGTTCACCCTGACGATCATTCTATCGTCCACACCGCCCCAGGTTGCTACTTACAGCAAGGCGATCAAAGTAACGGTGGACGGACCCAGAGAACCAAGATCCAAGGCGCGGCACCAATCCTTTCATCCTTTCCACTTTGGTCCGAGATTTCACGATCCACTTATGGCGGGACTTCCTTTCAGCTTATCTGGTCAGTAAAAACATAAATATATATAATATCCGACGGTGGAAAGAAAATGATAATAATGATGATGTCACTTGGTATCATTTTCCTTTGCACATATTATATCGCTTAGTAACTTTTTCCTTTCCACCGTCGATATAATAAGTAGGCAACAATGTTATCATACATTTTGATTAATTTTCAAAGCATTAACTTTGTGGTCTAACATTTTAATATTATTTTTGCGACTTTTCCTATGTCTACCGTTTGGAGACGTATTTTGTAAAACAATTAAACCACCAAATACCACCGGCACTTCATAGCTGATTCATAAAAATACGAAATGCACCTACCCCTTTTAAGTGTACGAGTACAAGATCACACCCGGCTAGGTAATTACTAATCTTATCCACCCAAATAAAACCAAATAAATAGAAACTATGGAATTGTGTTAGGGGCGTTTTAACAAATTATTCGTTTTATCAAACCTTAGATTCCAAGGTCAATTAACGTAGGATGTTACGCTACTAGTGGGTCAAAGCATAGAAATCATAAAAATACGAAATCGGCACGCAAACACATACCCTTTTAAGTGTACAAGATACAAGATAAACATAAATATTAAATATTGTACATCTTTTACTAGGTTAATTACTACTACCAATTTCCCTTATCCGTACCCAATGGCGCATACTGTCGGGCATTGGTTCACCAAATGGTTAATCTTGATAATGTGCTAAACGAAGAAGAAAATTGTTTAAATTATTATAGTATTCGAAAAAGAATTCAGTAGAAGGGGCGTTTCCATACAAATTTAAAAAAAAAATTCTTTTTCAAACTCCACCGTCAAAAGACTCCAATAAGGTCAATACACTCACACTTTTAAAGCGTATGAGTGACGTAGTGGGTCACTGCTGTCACTAGGCAAACACTAGGCACGGAGTATTATTCAAGTATGGATGCCACTTCTCTGAAAATGGATTTTCTACTGTTTACACGATTCAAGACCACCATCTTGTTGGCATAACTGTTACGAGTATTCTCACTAGGTGTGACGTCACATGGTAGGGGTGTCACGTGGGAGGAAGTTATTTCCTTCTTTAGGCAGAACAAGGGTTGACACTTCCATTTGGAATGTCCCGCATAAGGTTTCACGTGGCACTGACGTCCCTTCAAATCCCGCCGTGATTTCACGCAAAAATTCTTGGCCAAATAAATGTGTGTTCTGGTATTCATAGCCAGGTTTACTGACATGTTTGAATTCATCTGTGATCCTACCAAACTTTATTCAAAACAAGCGTATAAACTAATGTTGCCTTCATGCATTGATTTATTAATACACTTAGATATGAACTTGGGAATGACACTTCAAAGCCAAAACCTCCAACTCCCCATACGCGTGTTTAGCTTAACCGCCGCGCCGGCCTCGGACGTCCAGAAAAAATCCAAAATGCCTTCCTGTGTCATGTAACCGTACGGGTAAAATTAACAAAAGAAATAGTGTAATTTTCTACATGTAAAAGTTTTTTTATTTTTTTTTTACATAGCCTTAAATAATTCATCGTTAAAAAAGAATTCCTTTTTAATAATTGCGAACAGCGCGTCCACAAGAAAAAAAAGTAATTGGATCGTAAAATTCATGAACGCTCCTCATAAGGAACGGGTTAGTATTGTATACTGTTACTGTAACCCCATATATAGCCCCATAACTTTTTTTTGCAGTGTGTGGGCGGATGCTTGCCGGTAGTCATTTACTGATAGGTCGACCCCTGTAATGTATTGGTAAGAATTAAAGGTGCGGAATCTTCGTATCATTACTTTTTCAAAATAATTGTGCAAGGCAGATCTAGGTGTATTAATAAATCAATGCCTTTCATGTAACAGATGTTCAAGATTCACTGTACTTGGTATACCAATGCAGTGCCCTATGCACCATTGAATTGTGACGCGAGATGCGCACAGACTTTACACCAGTGCCGCGCTAAGCAAGGCATCGTCGGTCTACTAATATGTAAATACAATTGGTGGTGGTTTAATTACTTTCCATTAAAAAAGTTATCTTAAACGTAACTAATACACAGTGTTCCGCGCTGTGCAAGCAAATGGTCGCCTGCAATAATGTAAAAATAATGGGTACTGTGTCAAAGGATTAAAAAGTTTCTTTAAAAAACGAACATGAGAAATGTGACTCAAATTGAATGGGTTCCAACATTTTGTTTTCATATACTAAGTAAACAATCCCAGATTCAGCGGATCAATCCTTAAGAGCATATAATAAGGATCAGTCACTCCGCGCGACGTTAACAGGAGATTGTTGCTAACCGCACAGGTAACTAACAAGTGCCTTCCTATCTCGCTGTAACCTCACCGTTCTCCTTCATTCCCTGTGCTCCTGATACCCGAGTGCTCACACCCGGCATACTCTATCTCCACCAAATAAAACATAAAGATACTATGGAAGGAGGTTAGTTTATAACATATTCGTTTTGAACCTTAGAAATTCCAATTAAACGCTAAAAAATAAATTAAGTTACTGTGAAATCAGGTTAGTTCGTTAGTTAATAACATATTCAAAATGTTAAGCCGTGAAAATTTTAAGTAAATTCTGTTGTGTCCATCATCCAAAATTATTACGAAAAAATGTTTAATATCTGTGATGGCAAAAACATTCTTATCAACTGTAAAATTTGACCAAAAAAGCACGGTAATGGAGATGTCGAGTATTGGAAATAAACTTACCTAAAGCCAACAACTCCCACGGGCTTCTAACTCCCCCGAAATAAGGCAGGCAGTACAAATAGCAAACACTGGTTTTACTTACGTGGATTTATTGGAGAACTTTGCTTTTCGTGAAGTCGCATGAGTTTACGTTTAAATAAATGAATCACTTATCTTACATTTCCTGATTATTCACGAACAAAGTTTTCTATATTGTGCGTCTTCTTGCGTATCACCGTGTAACATTGTGACGCAGACGGTACAGGGTGTCTACTACAAGATACTACTTTCCATTATCCGTACCTAATGGGGCATAGGGCACGGCATTGGAACAAGAGCAGTGTAACATGGTATTTGTGCCCAATATCCTCAATATCCTGCATCTTCTTGCGTATCGCTGTGTAACATTGTGAATCAAGCGTTAGAAGGTGTACCACTATTCATGAACAAAGTTTTCTACTATATTATGCGTCTTCTTGCGTAAACACTGTAACATTGTGACTATGGTGTTACAAAAGTACAGGATGGGGCAAAGGATATGCCCGCTTTTTAAAGAGCTATAAAAAAAAAACCAATAAACATCCAGACCTCAAATTATTTCATTCAAATTGGCAGATAAAAAGGTCTAGCCGTAAAAATATGTAAATTATTTATTATTTTGTGTCCCTCGTATTTAAACTGTCAGAATGCTTTTTATAACTCTAACCCAGATTTCCAGTCTTAAAACAATAAAATAACATATTTTGTAAAAAAATACTTTTTTTCGTGATATAATAGATTACCGTTTGCTTTTAAATTATGATTATTCATAAACAAAATACTTTTTTCGTGATATAATTAGATTACGTTTGCTTTTTTATACCAATTTACGGAAACGGAACTTTCTATTTTAAGATATTCTTAGGTATCTACATAACAGACTTTATATAAAGATTTTCATATGAGTTATACTTCGAGTTATCAAAACATCCCTCGATATTTAGATAATTATGTTAAGGCCCAGGGCGCCATGATGCGAAGGGGTAGCTCCTTTGTCACCCTCTAAACATATCAACACGCCGATACAGCCTCCCCTGAGTTCTAACGTAAGTCCCAAGTTAACCCACCTCAGGACCTATACTACCTCTATTCACGTTCCCTATTGCAACTCTGAAGTTTTGGTAACTACTAATATAATTTTCAAGCCAAGTCACTTTCAATAACTTTTAGAGGCAGGCGTCAATTTTAACAAATTCTTCACACTGAGTACGAATAACTATATTTACTATTCTGAATATTTAGTGTATGTACATATTAAAAATACGTATTGCAATTACATTATATTGTTAAAATCCTATTTTTGTGTACAATGTTTAAGACACTTAAGTTAATATTGAATGAGTAACTTGTTTAGCTACTTACTTTTCCAAAAACTATTTATACAGGGTGTAACAGAACTCGATGTACAAGCGGGAAACCAGTAAATCTATGACTCATTTGGAGACGATTTTCAAGAATAATTTTTTTTTCGTTTTAGAACAAATTTTTCGAGAAAATCGAGTTTGAAGTTGATTTTTTTTTTTCATGAATTTCTCAAAAATTATTACCAAACATCAATTGCCCCGTCAAATTATTACTATCTTTAAAAAAAACAAAAATAAAACTATCAAAATAACGAAACTAGCGTCAAAATGAATTTAATTGTAATTCTGATATTTTTTTCTTTCGGCCATTTTAGGGTTTGTTTACCAAGGTCAATGACCGCTAACGCTCGATCTTCGCGCGAAGTTTTTGCACAGCCAAACAACAGGCAGTACCACCAGCATTTAAGCCATTTTTCGTAATAACCCGCCCAACTCAAACGAATATTTGTTTTTATGGCATTTTTTTATGAAGGTGTTCAGGGGATACGAATAATAAGTAATTTAATTGTATTCGGCGAATACAAATAATATTCTTATTCGTTGCATCGCTGCTTTCTACCCGTAGTCCGCACTTAATGGTGTATTGGACTTTTACATTGGTTCTTGATCATTTATTAATGAAGTCAATATGATAAGTCTTACGCTTCAAAGCCAGTCCTAGGTATCACATTACATGAAATAGAAAAAATTACATAAATTAATATCCCATATTATTGATCCCGACGGGAATAAAACCCACGACCTCATCCATGGTAGCGCAACATGTCAACCACTACGTACACTACTAGGTGGACAGATGACAAATTATTTTATAACCGGGTTGTGGTCTAGTGGTAGAGTCGCTTACTCCATATTGGAATCCTTGGATTTGAATCCCGCACCACCACAACTTGTACTTTACGCATATTAATTTAAAAGTAGCCCCGAAATCTAAATCTTTGGGTATATCAGAAAAACGCTAGCAAAAAAAATACCCAAACAATTTTTATAAAAATAAAAACACTTTAAAACCATTAAGTAGGTATTACTGGATAAATAAATAAAAATTATTTATGTAGTAACTAGTTGATGTTAACCAAGTTTATGGATATCAGAAACCAACGAAAATTTCTCTACATTTAAATAACAGAATAATTCATTTATTCGTCGGTATTTCTTAGAAAAAATGGATGGTAGTACGTTTACCTAGATCTCACCACTTCTCACTACGCATTGCCTAGTACGCATATGGGTACGCACTCCGCATGAGTTTTTTTAAATTTAAAGATACAAAGAGCATAAGCGCCACGCATCCCTATGGATCATACGCACGATCGCTTTTAAAATTTTGAAAAACGAACGCGCGAAAAAATTATGTGCTAAGGTCACGCCGCCGCGGGTAGTAGGAAACAGGATGTAATAACAATAATAAACGCACGATTTAGGCAGGTGGTCAGTTTCAGTTTGTTGTCTGTTCTGGATCGCGGAAGTGTTGCGTTTTGTCACGAGGGTTCGCGCTAATTATTCTATGACGATTGTTTATTTACGAAGTATTAATTTCAGTTATAATCAGTTTGATAATTTTTTGTTCATTTCTTCCGAATTAATTTGACAGTGTCGTTTATTCTTTCTGTGTATGCCTAAAAATGAGTTACATAAAACAAAAGGTTTATAAAACGTATTGTCCGGATGTTGATACATAAAGAGAACGCATCATCGAAGCTTTCAATGAAGTGAAAATAAACAGGAATATGATGAGAAATGTTCAAGGATCAATCGTGAAACGAATGCAATTAGCAATTATGTGTAATAGTGAATGACGAAAACTTAGAACAATTTTTGAGATTTTTTTGTATTAAGATTTAGTAAAAAATGTGATTCAAGTAATGATGATTTAAATAAGGTAGTGTAACGTAAACGTAAGTTTTTTGTGACTTATTTGAATAAGTAGTGTAAAAGTGTATTATAACATAAATCATTTGTGACTTTAATTTCAATTACCTAGGTAGTGCATAAAAAGTGACTTTTATTTTATTATGATGATGATTTTATTACAAAAAATGTGCTGCAAGCTTCAATTATTTGTTTTCATTCGGAATATCAGAAGACTTTGAAGGTAGGTAAAAGTATTTTTGTAGTATTATTGACACCGCTGTCTCCCTCTCTCCTCCATTCATCGCCTCGGACTCGTATGGAGGAAAAAGGGAGATAGCGGTGTTCTTGATTCAGTTAATACACGTATAAACTACTTTGCGACTCAGCGCATGCGCGGAGCGTTTCTTTCACTTAGCAAACCCTAAATTGACTATGTGGGATACAGACTTTTTACAAAAAATTTTTTTTTGTTTTTTTTAAATGCTCAAATAATTAGTTTCATCCTTATAAATCAAATTTTTTTCATAAAATAAAGTCGTTTTATCTTAGTGAAAATTTTGCATTTTCCCATTGTTTTAAGTTAAAAATCAATTTAGTAGATAGCAAAAAAAGAAAGCTAGCAGTAAATTTAGTATAATGCTATTTTAATAAACAATAGAAAATGATATTCTGGTTTTAAGTTTTGTTTGGTAACAAGTAGATCCTTTGAAATAGGGGTGAAACTTCATAAGGTTAGAAAAGGAACAGAGAGTAGAGGTTCCTAATTCAATTACTGGTTTAGTTTCCTTTCCCCAACATGGGACAACACGGGACAACAAGGGACAATTTCTCAGGTTATCAGATCAAACTATTTTTTAAAACTTTAAAAAACAATACAAACGTCATCAAACAAATATGAATTTTTAAAATAATATTTACTTATGCCCTCAGAACGTAGTCTTGGATTTAGTACATTTTTTGTTTTGATGTCTAGTTTACTGTCGATATTGTAGCGCCATACAAATCACAAAGAAAGAACAGAATTTTATAATGAAAAATAGGTAGTTTTTAAAAAGAAAAACTGTCGCGGTGTTTTTATAATAAAATAATAGTAAATTTCGATCCAGCATTTTACTGCATTCTACTATTCCATCTACTCGAATGTTTTGTAATAATATTCCTGTAATAATTTTCAATTTAAATAAATTTACCTAATTCAAGATAATGCACGATACTCATACCGCCCCGTACCACAATTACTGGCCTGGCAGCCTCCAAGTCAGGGTGATCGGGTGCCTGGGCGGTATTAGGTAAAGCGGACAGAATCTCTATCATACGTGTTCTTAAGAGTCCCGAACGTAGTTAAATTTAATGCCCCATTAATTTTACGATTCCACGGGATAACCCAGTTCCATCTAATTTCCACACGATGAGATTAAAATATCATTAGTTTTACGATACGTTTTATGATTTCGTCCTGATTAAATCGGAATTGGAGATTGCAATAGTCAATCTTATTTGATTACGTCGCGTAATGTTTAATTTTGCATGAAGTTAGCATTGAAAATATAAACGAGTGTAACTAGAAAATAATACAATCAATATTAATCCTTAAACATTTATGCGGGCGTGTTTGGGTAGAGACAAGATCAAGGCGTGATGTAGCCTTTTTAAATTTTTTACCTGTTGTTAGAATATGTTTCGCTGATTACTATAGATATGTTATCATTGATATCAGTTAAACGGTGATTGCAGGTAATAACATTGATCCTAAACTATCCGTTATAAACTTAATTATCTCTATTTTAATTTAAAAAAACACACCAGAAGTTTTAAAACCAACATCGCATATTATAAACTTTTATTTTATTAAAATTTGTTTCAAAGAACATTACTCTTATTTTTTCCCCATGTATGAATAAATAACGCTGTCTAAAAAAATATGTATCTACCTAACTTTACATCAAACTAACATAATATACTTTCTACTTTTACAGTACTTAGGTTTTATTTACTTATGTATATTATGTAATCCTATTGTACACATATGTAACAAGACGGCCATCTATATGAGAATATAGAATGTTCTATGATAAAGATTTTTATTAGAAAAACTAACTTATATATTATTTTTCATTTTCAAGATATTTGTTTGATTTGACTCCTTGTAATTCAAACCATGATAGTTCAATGTGTTTTACTTTTAATATTATAGGTGTACAACTGAAAATTAATGTGTTAATTTTTTTACGTTCGTAGATATGTTTTTAAAATCTTTAGTAGAGTGTGAAAATGAAAGGAAAATGAAGGGAAAATGGATCAAAGCGTTAAGACGGAACTCCCATAACCCGCTTGTACGCACACTTTGTGGAACAAAGAGCCTCTTTCCCTATAGGCTTAGTTAACCCTTTCACGGCCTGAAACTTTCGACATGACAAAGTGAAACTGTTAAATGCCAAAGCCTTCTTATTAAGCCTATGATATATCTTAAAGCGTTTGTCTTTTACGTTGCGAGCGGCAAATTTACTTTGTGCTCGAGTACGTTGAGGAGAGGGAAAATGGAAAGTACACAGTTTCTTGTGAACATTTGGTGTGACGGCTCGTTATTAGAGAAACTTCCTCTTAACAATATTCGTATATTTCTCACGTAACAAAGTTACTTGTGGCTGGTAATCTTATCACGAAGAAATCAATCTTTCAAATTACATAATTACTTTTAGAAGAAAAATCTTGCATGAAAAAACGCAAATATAAACTACAATCTACAATACCAGTATTATACTTGAAATAATGAAATTTAAATAAGGTAAATAATAATAAATTAATAACCAATAATATTCAAGTATTTTTAAAGTTATTAAACTTATTTCAAAAAATTCTACTGGAATCATCAAAAACTTTTAAAAAAAAAAAAACAAAAGATGAAGCCCCATTCTCATTAAGAGAATATTACTTAGCGAAAGCTAACTAATAATATTTAAAGTGTTATAATATATTTACAATCTATATTTTTTTAGTATGCATTCAAGTCCACATATAATCTATTTTTTTTAAATTTAAATAAAATAACTTTGTAATATATGATTCACTTTATTTAATAAATACCTACTGACTAGTTTTTGACAATGCCTTGTCATCCTCAGAGTCAACCAAAAACTTGGTCGAAAGGCATTGTTTGAAACCAATCAGTATTTGTAAAAAAAAATACAAGTTAGATATTTGAATTTGCAATGATTTTCAAAGTGAGTGGTTTTAATATAAAATAGTTTTTTTTTCATATTATGTGTATAAAAACAGATACAAAAAAGTAAGTGAGCACTATGTAGACTGTATAGTTAGCCCCTTAGTATGAATCGTCAGTTCTTGAGCGGGGAACAACCACCCTCTAAGCACGTGTATAGTATATATACATATACATACATACACATTTGAACCTTGCGAGTGTGTGTGTTCTAGGTCGCCTTTACTTCCTCACGCCTCACCTCGGTAGCTCCGTCCTTTGGAGCGTAACAATTTGTTGCAGGAAAGGTGTCATTAGTTAGGTGTCTTTCACACTGGTGGCGCCGTCGGCCGTCAGGGGGTGCGCCCCTTTACACCCTCCACCTCCCCCGTACCGGGGCAGTGTATCGTCTTGCGATGTTTATGGGTCAAAGGCTTTGTAATTTTTCGCAGAAACCAAAGAAAACCATTTTTTTAAATCCGTTGCGAAAAATTATTGGCGGTTTTTAAATTATTTATTTAGAAAATAATAAACATCTCTAGTATGTAAAGCAAGGCTATATACATATAACTCGTACCTAACATAAAATAAGTAGTACCACGTGGGTGTGTAGGCAAAAATCGTTAACTCGAGAAAACCGCCGTTAGATAAATAATTAATCAGTGATTTATATTTTTTAGTGTGTTTATGTGACTGGTCCAAAGTTTCTCATTTTATTGATTTTATTGATAAATAAGTGGAGAATTTTGACATTTACGCTTTAAACTTTTTATTAATAATAATGATGTTTTAACAAAAAAAATATTAAAGCCGGAGTTAGTGATATCTGTCTACACATCATGGTAGAATATATAATATACAGAAACAGTCAAGGAGCCTAATTTTTCCGTATTATATTTGAGGAAATTTAATAAGAATAGGAAATACTTTTCAAGGGGTCTTAACTTGATCAGATATAGTTGATAGATAAAAAAGCCCTAAACCCTTTTAATTAATATCCTTGTCGATCCTGTAATCTCTTCTCTGCTTCCACTCAATTGATTTCCCCGAAAACATTTTCGTTCAAGTTGGCTTTCAAATCATTACATTTTTTCAGAAAGGATTATCACGAAACTTAACGGAGATTCAAAGACAATCTCTTAGAGCGTATTACGATGTTTCTTTAACCCTCCGATTTTTTAAGTCAACCCCTTCCGCTATTAAAAAAAGAAAATAGGGAAGGAGGAAGAGGCTTAGAAAATTACCGATCCTTCTGCCGGAGACAAAGCCACTAAGACGAGCGACTTAAATCCCGTCTGTTATTTTTTCTACGGAATCTTCGTTCAAATATCTGGCGTTACTCTGAGGAAATCCCTCCAAATCCGCATGACTTGACACTCGGAACGGAAATTCCCGCTGGATAAAAAATCCCTCTTTTTCTTGGCGGGAAATGGGACGCGCTGAAAATCTGGCCATTTAAAAATAGTGTCCCGTCTGACGGAGGGCGGGGAGGAAATCAGCAAAGGGTAGCGGAAGTGGGGGTGGCTGGCGGCGGACTTCATCTATTTAAGTAAACCTTCACTGGAATTCATACAATTCTGCAACACTCTTAATCGTACATTTTTAGCAGTAAATATTTTTTAATAAAATAAGATCTGGTACAAAAAGCGTTATTTTAAAATCATTAAATTAATTTTGACAAACAAGAAAAATATTTTAAGATGTCAAAATAATTTAAAATATTTTACTTTATGGTATATTTCTCAATATTTATTTGACATCACCTCTGTACCTACAAGTAAATGCAAAAATTCTAAAAGCATAATCAATAATTATCACTTTTTATTATGCACTTAGGTAAGTATAAATTACTTCAGTTCCTATGAATATTAATAATTTTTTTAAATACCTAATGATTAATCTAGCTATTTTCTATGATGAAAATCTTGTGACGATGCATGACTTCAACAATAATTTTTCTGACTTTCCCCCGAATTGAAAAACTTTCATAATATGCCACAATTTCACGACAGTGTGCAAAAACGAAGTTGCTAATTAATTTATTCAAAATTATTGTCACTTGGGCGACAAATGATAATTTCTTCCAACCGAGTCGAGGCGCGCTGCGCGGGGAACATAAGCGCGCTTAAGCCCTGGGGCTGTAGGTTAAAAGGGTTGTTCGGGGGTAGTGTTTCCAGGGGGTAACTGCTACCACCCTCCTCCCCCACCCGGGGATCTTGCTTAATTCTAGTTGTTAAAAGGGTGAGAGGTGATTATGCTCAGTCTTAAAGCAGACTATGATTAATGCCGCGGGCGCGGGCACTGAAATAATTTCTAGGATTAAGTTAACCAGGGGTTAAACTAGGCTTCTTCTCCATACGCAGGCTCCTCTCGTGGCTTTATTTGTATAAATAAATCTTGCTCCTAATATCGCCGTTAAATTAATGGCTCGGTGCGCCAGTAATAGTTACTCATGGAAAATTTTTTAATTAGAATTAACCATTTACCCGCAGGTAACTAATAAGCCTAGCGTGTTATTACTTATTGTGTTTTAAGCACATGAATGTTAATACTAGATACTTAAATACATGCTGCCAAATTATTGTAATGATGAATATGTGAAAATAAATAATGAATTTATTAATGTCATACAATAGTATTTGTGGTAAATTACATATACGACCCAAAATCTAAACAATGCGATTATATTTATTAAAATATTGAAAAAAATGCTGGATTCAAGGGACAACAACAGTTTTTTTTAAATTACAATTTACCATTATTTGTACTATTAAATCAAACGTTTTAAGATGATTTTCCGTTTTTATCAATCGATTTAACCAGGTATTTTATTATTTCAATTATCAGGATTAAATTATTATTTTATCAGGATTAAAATGTTAAAATATATGAAAAGACAAAAAATATGGCAGACATTGAATTATTGCATAGGTTAATTTTTTTTTTCAATTAGATCCAACGCTAATGTTAAGATATACCTGAGAGCCTTAGAACATTGTAATTAAAAAGTCAGTAAAACAGAGCAAAGAAAACAAAATTCGAAATCAAAATATCTGAATTCGGTTTCAAGTATTTCGTTCGAAACGACAAATAATCAAAAGGAAAAGTTTGAAGCGTATTTTAGAAAGAAACAATGCTACGAACTGGAGAAGTTATTAAGGGGGCTGGTAATGTATTTCATTATTTGAGATTTTGTCGATTGTTACCGGGGCCCCTTAAAGAATGGAAAGTGCTGGGGTTGGAGCACTAAAACTGGTAAAGGGTAAGAACGGCTTCCTACCCGTTATCAGCTACTAACGGGGGACGGTAATAGATTAAGGGAAAAGGGTTGATAAAAGGCTTAATGATACATAAAAGGTGGTACAATATGCTTCATTAATGAAATGAACTCAATTTCGATCAAGATTTTTTTTTTTATTTTTAAAATATGCACGATTAATATGGGTAATGCTGTTAATATATTACAATAGAATACACATTTTAATGATCGAATTTCTAGAAATTAGACTTACCACGACGAAAAATCTTAATAATTATATTACACATTCATGCAGTCAAGTAAAAAATGTGTAATAAAACACGAAAGACTTATACCGCATATTACATAACATATTATGTATTGTATACGTTCACAAACATATATAAGTATGTACTATACATTGAATACAATAAAAATAACGAAACAGCAGTAAATAAAGTGACAGTAATGTTTACTTTGTTTACACAGAAAACAGTAATTTAAAATAAAAGAAATCTGTACAAGAACGTTTTGTTCTTCTATTCACCGCTAGATGGTAATGCTTGCGTGATTGTAATGTCTGTGGAAATCGAGTAACCCGCTGTCTATGTAGTATGTTAAATGTTAATCCTAGACGCAAACCATTTTCACTGAATGAAAATTGTTTAAAATAGGTACCCATTAATTAAATATTTTTTTAAAGAAAGTATTCGTAATAATATATTGTTTTGTAATTCTTGTATAGGCAACCAACCATACATGTCGACCAAAACATGTATCGATACGATGACAGGTAGATATTATGATTTCCTTTTTAATTAATTATTGTATTTTGTTTTGTTTTAGGTATAGCACAGCAGCTAGCTGGGATTCCGGTTGGTGACTGGGGATCCCTTCCGCGCCCTTCTGGTCCCTTCTTACCGCCCCGCCGCACTTTAGCCCTTACGTGTTCGCTGCCTTGGAGCCAGGAGTTCCCAGACCTGGTCAGCATCATAGTGGTATGAAAGTCACTTTTTCATGTAATTATTTTATCACTCATCCAGAGAGTTTGAGTTCTGTAGGCCTGACGTGCAACCCTCACAGCACCACCAGTCCCAGAGCATCTCCTCAATTAGACCTTCTCAACTCCTCATCTCATCTTTCATCACCCCAAGATGATGAAATATCTGTGACAGCATCTTCAAAAGGCTCTCCACCACCTGACGACAGACCAGGAGCGTTTACTACAGTCCTATCAAAATCCAAAAGCGACGATTTGAGTTTATTCCTGAATAAAAAACACGACTTTATGCAGAAAAATCACGAGTTGTCTAGTTTCTTTCACAGCAAGGGTCAAGATATTAACAACTTCTTTCATAATTCTGGTCAACACGCGGGACACGCACAAGGCAATCTTTTCAACAATGCTCTTGCCGCTCAACTGTTTCTCAACACCCCTTTGCTTCAACCTCCTAATCAGTGGCTTTATTCTCAACTTTACCAAGGAGGCTATGACTGGCCTTGGCTGCAGATGAGACATCCTTCTTTAATGCCTTCTAATGCAAGGATCAGTACTGCGTCACCCGATACAATCAGAGTAGAAGATTCTAGCCAAGAGAGTACAAAAAGGGAAGAGACTCCTAGAGCTTTACTTGACGCGACTAATGCTTCGAAATCAAGCAGCCATCGTGGGGAGGCTACGCCATCTCACAAGGGACTGGTTAATGGAATAAACCTTAGCAAAAAGAAGTCTTCCGATAAAAAGGAAACTGAAACTTCCAGTGTGAGTTCTAGTAAAAGGTCTTCTAGTCCTCTGACAGCCAGTGGACGAACGAAAACGGGAAGTGATAGAAAAACACAACCACGCGCCATTCTGATGTATGGAGACCGTATTAAAATATTGGTGGTGCCAGAATAGGGAAAATATTTTTCGATAAACTCAAAGATATCTTCAAAACAAAATTGTGTTTTAGTGAAGGTTCGTGTCAAAACGTTAAATGCAAGTGATACTGGACTACGAGTATGTTAATAAACCGTTATGCAGTAGATGTAAAACATTAAAATGATTTATTGGATATTACCTACTTACGTTACTAAAAAAATAGTAATTATATATAATTATTATGTATTTGTAAGAAAATTACTTATATTGCACTTACTCAAAGTAAGGTGGTTGTACATTTTAACATAGAAAGTATGATAAAAGTCGGTAATAAAAACGTGTTTTTTTTTCTCCCAAAATTTCATAATCGAATAATTGTTTGAAGTGTCTAACAGTGATATCATATTTAGCAAATTTCAAAAAAACTAATCATTGTACTTGTAATTATCATAAATACGTTATTTGTATTATTTATAGGTACCTACATAGATAGTGCATAATATAAAAACAGAATAATTAAGATCCCTTAATGTTTTGGAAGTAATAAAATATTCAAACCTGATAAGACGATTATGCAGTAGAACTACAAATATAGTACTTTCATTTGCTTTTAAAGTTTATTTTTTAATAAAAAAGCTGTGCCATCCAATGTAGTATGTAATCTTTTGTTTTTTTAAATTTTGTTTGATGCACTCCAAGGATATGTGTTGGTGTCATATTATATTATACATATATACATGCCTGTAAATAATAAGTTTATATTATAAATATGATTCATATACATAATTCACTGTGAATAGATACATAATATTGCGCTGTTGTGTTCATGTATAATTTAAAGAATGTTTGAAAACATTTTAAGGAAAATAAATTATATCGGAAAAATGTCAATATTGCTGTTTTATTTTGCCCCACGAATTAATAATAATTACATACAACCTGACTTGTTTTTTGTATGAAAATCATTAGTAAAGGTTTTTGCTTTTTATCCGCCTCGTGGTGTAGTGGTGTTGGGCTACCATGCATTAAGTCGCGGGTTCGATTCCCGCTGGGGCCAATATGAGATATTTATTTGAACGTGGTTTTTCACAAAAAAATATCTCATCTGTGTTATCATAGGATTGGCGCTGAAGTATAAGACTGATCGTCTTCCTCTCATGTAACAAATGATCAAAATTCACTGCACTTGGTGTACCACACAGTGCTCTGGCACCATTACGTACGGATAAAAGAAAGTAGTAGTACCTAGATTAATAATCTTTCGAAATTAAATATTTTGATATGACAATTTGACATCTCAACAGAGACGAGAAATTTGGAAGAGAATATGGATATCAAGGCGTTTACAGGGCTTATGACCTGTCATTGGCTGGGTTAAGTGGCCACTTGATGTATTACAACAAGCCACTTGTCGTACAACATTTACCATTCCGCTCATTAGCGAATATCCACAGCAGCTTATTTTTAGATTTTGTATAATTATATACTACGCGCTACGTGTTGCCGTTTCATTCGCTTAGGACTTAGGAGTTTGGGAGCGATTTCTGCATGACATCTTTGTGTTTACAGCGAAGTTTATAAAAGAAATGGATTTCCGCCATGGGTAAAATTCCAGATTTGTTTGCAAGTATTTGGACGTAGGTACTAAAACTGTCAAATTTAAATATTGTTTTTACTATCGCAGTGAATATTCAAATACATGTTAATAATGATTAAGTGGATAACGAATAGTTATCTAATACAGAGGCTACCAATCAGAATAACATCATGTCATTTTCCATTCCCGTGGCACCCTCCCCGTGGGGTGGTGGTCGTGACGGGCGGGGGCCGGGGTGGGGGAGGGGTTTGGAAGGATCACTAGTTTTTGGACAGCGTCCATTATTTTATCAAACCGCAGCGATGCTTCATCCCTATTAACCGTATGGTGCAGGGGACACTTAACGCTGGTTTGTAATACTACTGCTACTTCTTTCCATTATTATTAAATGACGCATAGGGCACTGCATCGGCACACCAAGTTAAATAATCAAACATTTCATTTTAATTGATGGCAAAGAGAACTCGCTTGCATAGCAACTAAAGGTGATCCAACACCAAGAACATTTTGTATTACTGTGACGTGCCCAAGAATAAACTGCGCGCGCAATTTAAGAAAAAAACTTATTTCGCTGAGAAATGAAAAAGTTTTTTATCTTAACAAATAAAACATACATTTTTAATAACTAGTGTGGTAAATGTTAAATTAATAATAACATATTTGGTTTGGCCGATGGGTTTGGTTTCTCGGGGGGTTACTAGTGATGATTTGTACTACTATGGTCATTCTTGGAACAAGTTGCCCCAGTAAATCCTTAATTCCTATTCCTATATTCCTTCTATACCGTCCTCTATCCAAAATATCAATTATCTATGGCACTTCGCGGGGGTAGTCTAAAAATTACAACAATAACTCATCCGCTCAAAAACCCACACGCATATTCGCGAACTCGCTTCTTATAAATTAATCCAAACGCACCCGCATTTAAATTCAACCTTGAACTATTTTAAAACCCTCATCCATTGTGTACTTGTGTCTGTATTGAAATCTTGTGATCTGTTTTGTGTTTTGTGACATTATTTTGAAGTGCAAAAAAGGACAGAAGATCTCCCTCTATTTCCAGTCTCCATAATACCAAGGTAGGGGCAATTTTCTACTGAATTGACTGGTGTAGGTCTCCTGGTATCTCCTGGAGCTGAATCTTTCATTCGGCCTTCTTTCTCCGCCTTATTCATACTTAAATTCTCTCACGCAAACAGCTCTCTCGTGTCAAATGAAAGTCGATAAAAACCGCGCTTCAGCTGCACCAATATTTAAAATACTTATTGATGTTAATGTTAAATTAATAATAAAAGATTTAGTTTAATTATAATTAACAAAAGAGGTTGTTTGCAACACCAATAACTGGTATAACTGAATTCACTGATTTTTATAGACTGACAAAAAATATTCGTATCAGCTTTATTTTTTTAAATACAGTGCTTCACATTTAAATATGTTTTGAAATATGTATGTTTAAAACTAAAATGTTTTATGCTTATTTATACTGTCTAGCATCCGTTATTCTAATGCACTATTTGAAGGACTGTAATATTTGCTTTATAATGGTGGATTGTTGACGATCCCTGTTTATTTTGTCTGTATTGAACATTTGTGAATTCGGAGCTGTCTTTTACATACTCGGCGCACTGAAATTTTAATTTATCTACCCCTGCAAACACAACATATTATTCCAAATTTAGTTTTATTTATTTATCGGACGTTGCGGTCGGCAGCAGCGACCCATCGTACTCATATTGTCTGCCAAATAACTGGCCGGTTTAGGCAACACTTTACAAAAAGAACAAAGCCCAAAATACATGTAAAATAATTCAACTCATTAGTTAAACATTCCTTTTTTACGTGTTCTCCACATCCACTTTTAGTTTTATTTAGAGGCGTTTTGATTGCAAGTATCTGCTATTCATTTAATTTCTTTGAGTGGAGCTGGAGCGGATTTCATTTATGAATACAAATATCATTTTAATAACTCTAGTACCTACTCAAACTTTGATTGTGTAGTGCAGAAAATTTGAAATAATATGAATTGATAAATGGCAAAATAGTTTCTACATAATTTGTGGTTTTAATTTCTGTTACCAAAAATAATGCTTTTTGCTCGTCTGTGGGTTATGAAATTCATAGCTATAAATAATAATCAATGAATTGAATTTCATTTATAAGGTAATGAATCTATGGAATCTGATTATCATATTTGTACCTGAGAGCCAAAAATTGTGTGAAATAATACAAATATGTTTGTATTTTTCTAAACACGTTTTTATATTTAATACTATATTACCACATCTTTTTTCACGTCGTGTGGCCTTAAAACTATCGAATTGTCCTTTTTTTAGTCCTACAGCCTTTTATGGTACAAAATTAGCCGATTTATCAAAATATGCCGATTTTAATCTTTGCCGATTCGGCATTATTATATTGAAGAGCAAATACGCAAATATATCAAATAAAACTTATCAGTATCGAAAAATATCGAAATCGAAAAAATGAAAGTTTATCAAAATTATTTGCGATATATCGATATAAAAAAATATTCCTACTTGTGGCAATTACGGTATAAATAAAAATATTAAAAGTCGCATGCAAAGTCCCTACCTATCTTAATTTTAAAAGCCAATAATAGGTATTGATTGACTTAACCTAACTTCAACCAATTTAACATAAAATAAAATAATGGTAGGTAAGTACGATTTTCAAGACGTAAAATACAGTAAAAAATAGTACTAACCGATTTTTATACTCCATTGATTATTGCATAGGTATGTACAAGAATGTTGCGTAAAGTACAGTAAATATTATAAATTTATTACTGGGAGGCAAAATTATCAGTATAACGCTTCAGTGCCAGTGAAAGGTATCACTTTTTTTTTAGAAAAATCACAATTCGATAAATAATGTTTCTTATTGACCCCGTCAGCAATCGAACCCGCGATCTCATGCATCAAAATAAGCGCGCAAAAAATAATAATGAAACTGAAAATGTGCAGTATTGAAACCAAAAAATCGTTATGCTGCGCTGGTTTAATGTTTTTGCATTTCGGGGTCGATAGATTTACTAACCTCTTTACCGAAATGGCATTTCTATCAGCCTTTGACCAGTATCGGAGCGCGGCCAAAAAGCATACCCCGCGTGGCCTTTATAGTGTATAAACCGGTTACAAAGTGTATCCGCTTATGTTTCCGGACTCCAGAGCAGGGGTAGTGTTTCATGCACGGGCGGTTGTTCCGAGTATAAACACAATAACAAAAAAAGCTTTTAATAAACGGGTGGTGTCCAGTGGGAGGTTCGCGGTCTCTAAGTCTAGAGATCCCCGGTTCGGATCCCCACTCCGTCACGATTTGATTACTATTTTCAAGCTCAAGCCGCTTAGGCTTTTATTGGAAAGAGTACACATTGACATAATACTACTACTACTTTCCCTTATCCGCACCCAATGGTGCATAGGGCACTGCATTGGTACACCAAGTGCAGTGTATCTTGATAATTTTTATTACATGAAGGCAAGATGATCAGTCTTATGCTTCAGTACCAGTACAAGGTATCACACATGAAATATTAATATAAAAATCTCGTGTAAATAAATATTTCATGTTGACCCCCTACAGGAATCGAACCCGCGACCTCAGGCACGGTAGCCAAATGCACTACCACTATGCTACGAGGCGGACATTGACATACAAATACCGTAATATTGCATAGCATGGCAGCCTAATGTCCTAACCACCA